>JAXCGZ010003808.1:185000-210688 GCA_037179515.1 Halocaridina rubra
CTGAGTATTTTAAGGAACTACTAAATGACGAAGAAGATAGGGAGGCAGAGATTGTGGCTGTGGGAATGAATAGAGAATGCCAATGTTGAATGATGAGAATGATAGAGAAATAACAAAAGAGGAGGTACACTTGGCATTGAGAGCAATGAAAGCAGGTAAAGCATCAGAAATTGATGGGTGTCATGTTGAATGCCTGTCAAAAGGTGGGGAGGCATTGTAGGATGGATGTTTAGGTTGTTGAATGGATGATTCAGTAAAGGGAGGGTCCGAGGTGATTTGAGGAGTGCATGTGTAGTTTCACTTTATAAAGGAAAAGGAGATAAGTATAAGTGTCGTAGCTTTAGAGGAATTAGTTTATTAAGTGTAGTTGATAATTTATGTAAAATTGAGAGATTTAGTAAAGAGCTTGATTAAGGAAGAACAGTGTGGGTTCAGGAGAGGAAAAGGATGTGTGGATCAGGTGTTTATGGCAAGACAGGTGTGTGAGGAATTAATTGAGAAAGGTACAGACACTTTTTGGGCTTCTATGGATTTAGAGAAAGCGTATGACAGGGTTGATAGAGAGGTGTTGCTTAGTGTATTTTGACTGTATGGAATACGTGGAAGTTTTCTGAATGCGGTGAAGAGTTTTTACATGAATAGAAGAGCATGTGTGTGAGTCAGGAATGGTATAAGTGATTTGTTTGAGGTGAATGTAGAAATATGGCAAGGTTGTGTAATGTTACCAAGGTTGTTTATTGTGTGTGTGGATGGAGTAGTAAGGAAAGTAAATGAAAGAGTATTAGACAGAGGTTTAAAATTAGTGGGTGAGGATGGAGGGTTGTGGAAATTGAATCAATTGCTATTCGTGCATGACACAGCACTATATGCCACAGTACACCTCCTGTAAACTATGCGACCATCCTAATGCTAACACTCTTGACCACTATTGTCTTCAGTGCCCCACAGTGAGAGATGTTTTACCACGAGGTCAGAACTTAATACAGATCTGCTCATTTTTACTTAATGATGACAACCTTGATGTTATTCTTGCTCGTTATCCTCACTTTGGTGGCCATTAATTATATTGAATTATACATATATTTTCTGTATGTTGCTGTATAATTCTGTTTGTGCATTCTGCGTTTCTCTGAGCTTTACTTTTGCATATAATGTACTCTGTGCTGCCATGCTGTGAGTTGTGTGTTAGTATGCAGCAATGTTTTATCAATATGTACACCTCCCTGTAAACCATGTTCAACTCTTGGTTTTGTATCCATTTGAAGCATTATTTGTATGAACTCATGTAATGTCTGACGCCTTGGCGCAATAAATTAATAAAATAAATAAAATAATGACACAGCACTGATGGCTGATACTGAGAATGAACTAAGTCGTTTGGTGACTGAGATTGTCAGGGTGTGTAAAAGCAGAAAGTTGTAGGTGTATATTGGTAAAAGTAGTCATGAGATGCACGAGGTGGGTTAATGTTGGCAGATTGAAGGTAGGAGTGAATGAGGACTTTTGAACAGAAGTTGAAAATTTTAAGTATCTGGGGTCGCACGTATCTAGGAATGGACAAGTGTTTAGGTAAGTCATAGAGTGAATGAAGCGAGTAAATGTGTAGGTGGTATGAAAAGTATGATGAGAAATAGGTATTTGGGAAAGAATGCAAAGAAAAAGGTATATGAAGGTATTATTGTGTCGACAGCATTGCATGGAGCAGAGACTTGCAACGCAAGAGAGAATGAAAACAACAAGTTCATTGTATTGGCGATGAGGTGTTTGGGAAGTATTATTGGTAGAATAGATAGAGTAAGAAATAAAATGATCGAGCAGAGAACCGGCGTTAAAAGAAGGCTATCAAATAGATATAGATTAGAGAGTTGAGTTAGTATGGACACCTGCGAGGGATGAGTGATAAAAGAACAGCAAAGAGAGTGTGAAGTGCAAAAGTGGTTGGAGTTAGGTCAGGAGCAAGATCTAGAATGAGATGAATGGATGGCGTGAAAAGGGCATTGGATTCACGTGGAATGTCAGTGGAGTTGGGAAGGGAGCGCGTAAGAGATAAGAATGAGTGGAGGAAGATTGTCTATAGGCGACATGGGCCAAAGTTTTTTTTTTTTTTTTTTTTTTTTTTTTTTTTTTTTTTGCACCTGCTAACTCAGCGAACTGTGATGGACGGTTGTGAGGGAAGTTGCCATGTGATGAAGTGGTGGGGATACACCAGCTGCTGCTGTTGGGCCTGATGTATACTATCTTTGGGTGTCCCAAGCAGGGTGGTAAGTTGGAAATGTGGCAACCCATTATCCTCGAGGATCGAAGAGGAGTAGTTGAGATATGTGTGAATCGTGATGAATGAGTGTTTCTTGTCTCGGCCACCCCTCTTGCAAGGGGGAATGGGGTCATATATATGTATTTATTATTATTATTATTATTATTATTATTATTATTATTATTATTATTATTATTATTATTATTATTATTATTATTATTATTATTATTAGAGCACTATGATATATGAAAACTTTATTAAACACTAATAAGTTCACCACAAATGTCATACATCCTATTCTCTGTTTACTTATTTATTTATTATTTACTTATTTATTCAATTATCTTGGCAAGGTTGTCCACTTCAGTTGAATTAAATAGCCGATTTATGCTGACCTTCTTCCAAACATATGAAGAGAATACATTTTTATCTATTTGCCTCTCAATTTACCTTTCTATATATCTATATATTGTTATATATTCATACATTTTTATAACTATATATGTTAGTGTTAATTCATTTCTTCTATTCTCATGTCCATCTATCTATCAATCTATCATTCTATCTATATATCTATCTATCAATATTTATCAATATATATATATATATATATATATATATATATATATATATATATATATATATATATATATATATATATATATATATATATATATATATATGTGTGTGTGTGTGTGTGTGTGTGTGTGTGTGTGATTACCTAATTGTGTTTACGGGAAAGAGCCCAAAGCTCGTATCTGCCCGTCTCCTCATCGGTTCCATTTTAGACTTAGTGATACTAATCATACCTGTCCTTAAAACTATGCATTGAGATAGCATTAACTACCTCCTAGCTTAGCCAATTCCAATTATCAACTACTCTTACACTGAAAAAATATTTCCTTACATCCTGCAAAGAAGTTTTCTTACGAAGCTTCAAACAATGACCTCTAGTTCTAGAGCCAGCCATATCAAAATATCGATCTCTATCCACTCTATCATAACCATGAAGGAATTTAAAGACTGTCACCATATCCCCCCTCACTCTTCTAGCTTCCAGTGATGGTAAGTCTAATTCCCTCAGCCTCTCATCATAACTGAGATTGCGTATTTCTGGCACCAGTTTCGTGGCATGTCTTTGAACTTTTTCAAGCTTAGCTATGTGCTTTTTTCAAGTGCGGATTCCAAAAGGGGGCTGCATATTCGAGTTTTGGCCTCACATAGGTTACATAAATATTTCTGAACATTTCCTTGTCCATGTGCCTGAAGGCTACCCTTATATTTGATAAGAATGCATATGCTGCCCTTACTATGCCATTTATATGTATTTCTGGAGACAAATCTGCCAGTATGTTTACTCCTAGATCTCTCTCATTTTCTGTCTCTTGAAGTTGTACTCCAGCCACCGAGTAGTCAAGCTTGGGCCTTCTTGCACTTGTACCCATTCTCATTACCTTACATTTTGAAGTATTGAATTTCATTAGCCACTTTTGTGTGTTTGTGTGTGTGTGTGTGTATGTGTGTGTGTGTGTGTGTGTGTGTGTGTGTGTGTGTGTGTGTGTGTGTGTGTGTGTGTGTGTGTGTGTATGAATGTGTGTGAATGTGTATGAATGTTTGTGTATGTGTGTGTGTGTGTGTGTGTGTGTGTGTGTGTGTGTTTGTGCATGTATGGACGTATGTATGTATGTATGTATGTATGTATCTATATCCATGAGATGCTTAAATGGAAGAATCGGAAGACGCTAAATATATCCAAGGACAACAACCATAATTAACAAAGATTGTCAAATAATTCTGCCCATTTGTCATTATGTCTGATTTTATCTGTTTTTATCCAGTTTAGTACTTTACATATTTCAACTCTGTTTTGCTAAGTTGCTTTTTTAAGTGAGTTTTTTGTTTCCTTTATAAAGGGTCTCTTAATATGTTTGGCACAAGCCTAATCATTTTATCTTTTATGAATATATCTGTCTTAATAATATTCTATTGTTGCTTGGTTAATTTAATTTCTTCTTAACATACACATATACAAGCATTGGCCTCGTCTCCTCTTATATGGGGGTGGCCGAGGCAAAGAGCACACCTATCATCAAAAAATCTATTCATCCTAATGTCACCTATCTCACCCTCTTGATGATAAAGGGTCACCTCAATCCTAACCCTCATATCATATTGTTTAGCTCATCCACAGGGTAAGCGGCCAAAGATCCTCTACCGCTGGGCCCCAACACATCATCTCTTGACAAATCCTCTAAAACTCACTCGTTCCAGATTACAGTAATGAACAGGTGGGGGGAAATCTCTTTGGGCAAGTCACCTATTTACAATCTCTTTCCAACCATCCTTATCTCTTTGCGCTCTCTCTTTCCTACTCCACTGACATACCTCGTGCACCCAGTGCTCTTTTCATCCCATCTAACCATTTCATTCATCTTCCTTTTGGCCTTACCCCTATACTTCTGCTCTCCACACACTCTTTGCTATTCATTCCTCATTCATTTTAGTCATAGCATTAAATCATTTCAACACTCTTTGATATAACATATCTGACAGCTTTCTGCAGATGCCCATTCTCAGCCTCCCCTCCCCATTTCTTACTCTATCTATTCTCCCCCCCCCACACACACACACACACACACACACACACACACACACACACACACACACACACACACACACACACACACACACACACACACACACACACACACACAAGCTTGACTACTCGGTGGCTGGAGTACAACTTCAAGAGGCAGAAAATGAGAGAGATCTAGGAGTAAACATACTGGCAGATTTGTCTCCAGAAATACATATAAATGGCATAGTAAGGGCAGCATATGCATTCTTATCAAATGTAAGGGTAGCCTTCAGGCACATGGACAAGGAAATGTTCAGAAATATTTATGTAACCTATGTAAGGCCAAAACTCGAATATGCAGCCCCCTTTTGGAATCCGCACTTGAAAAAGCACATAGCTAAGCTTGAAAAAGTTCAAAGACATGCCACGAAACTGGTGCCAGAAATACGCAATCTCAGTTATGATGAGAGGCTGAGGGAATTAGACTTACCATCACTCGAAGCTAGAAGAGTGAGGGGGGATATGGTGACAGTCTTTAAATTCCTTCATGGTTATGATAGAGTGGATAGGGATCGATATTTTGATATGGCTGGCTCTAGAACTAGAGGTCATAGTTTGAAGCTTCGTAAGAAAACTTCTTTGCAGGATGTAAGGAAATAGTTTTTCAGTGTAAGAGTAGTTGATAATTGGAATTGGCTAAGCGAGGAGGTAGTTAATGCTATCTCAATCCATAGTTTTAAGGACAGGTATGATAAGTATCACTAAGTCTAAAATGGAACCGATGAGGAGACGGGAAGATACGAGCTTTGGGCTCTTTCCCTTAAACACAATTAGGTAATCACAATTAGGTAATCACACACACAAACACACACACACACACACACACACACACACACACACACACACACACATAAAACTTCTCAAAAAGTTATCACCATTACAGTGCATTTGTTCTTATACATTCCTATTTATATTCAGTCTCAGCTCCATATATTGCTGTAGCCACAATCACTTGTTCTCGTAGCCATCATTCGAAATTACCTATTTCACATCACTTTTCATCCCAATTGGAAATTTCTTCATTTCCTTCACTTTGTAAGTCAGCCCAACTTTTATTCCTCCACTCATTACCACAAGCGATCCCAGATATACCTAAACTCTCAACTTCCTCTAAGGTGTCCTCATTCACTCTCACATTTACTATACCACAGTCAACATTCTTTGTACTACTCAAACCTTTACTACTATCATCATTAACTCATACCTTCCTTTTCCTTTGCACCATTACAAACTCACTCATGACTAACATCTTCAATTTTTCCTTTTAAGCAGCTGCCACAGCACTGTCTTCTGCATATAGCAACTGATTCGCATTCCATATCCTTCCATTCTCACCAACTAATTCCTGCTCTCCTCCTGGTACTCTTGGATATACTTTCCTTATCACTCCATCCGTATATACATTGAACAACTATAGCGGCATCACACAGCATTAACGCAACCCCACATTCACCTCAAATCAAGCACGATCACCAATCATAACTCTCCCTAACATGCAAGCACTAGTGCTAAGATGCTACCTGTCTGGTAGCTGTTCATGAAATTTATCGTCTTTAAATAATAGTTTAATTCTTTATTGATCTCTTTTTTCTCTTTGATGATTTTTACCTTCCCTCAAAGTTTATTATTCTATCTGGTTGGTGTCCAAGCATTTTGTAGACCTACATATTTCTCATACTTAATCACGTGATTTTTTTCTGCATCAAGTGGGGTTTCTTAATCTGTTTGTAAGTTGTACCATTACATAGAGATAAGTTATTCAACTTCATCTGTTTTAAATACTATGTATAGCCGTCTGTTTCTCCGGACCTGCCCTGAGGCTTTTTTTTCCACTTTAGTTTTCCTCACATCATGTAGGGTCTCTTAATCTGCCTGATGACTGTGACTTTAATATGTGGCAGCCTCATCTACCTTTAACTGTGTTAAATAGCCGTCTATTTCTTAATGGCTGTCTTAAGATTCTTTTTTATTTATTTATTTTTCTCCAACATCAAGTAGGGCGCCTGAATCCACGTGGCTGCCATTAGATAAAATTAGAATAAGTTAGCTTGGATGGAAGCTAATGTTAGAGATTACACACTGGGACTAGTTGGAGATAGAGATAGATAGATAGATAGATAGATAGATAGATAGATAGATAGATAGATAGATAGATAGAGAGAGAGAGAGAGAGAGAGAGAGAGAGAGAGAGAGAGAGAGAGAGAGAGAGAGAGAGAGAGAGAGAGAGAGAGAGAGAGAGCAGGAAAGACTACGAGTGATCTGCCTTTGGTTGACTGCAGGATAAGAGACCTTAAAAGTAGAGGCATCACACACCATATATACAAGTTTTCCACACAAATAAAAATACTTAAGCAAAAATATATGTCTTTCGACAGCTTTTCTCATGTTCATTAGAGGTCGTTGTTTTACACTAGCTTCTTAGAGATTCGTCTTAGTTTGTTCTTTAAGATTTAGAGCTACTTGCCATTCCTTACAAAGGCCCTTTCTATTAATTCGGGTTTGAGACCGACAACGAATTTAGTTGGTTTTCAACACAAGTGGCCGGGTTATCTAAGCAAGAATATGTTACTAATATGAGAAATATAATTAAGTAAACTATTTTTGGTGGGATTTTTGCACCAGTAGACCTTTGCATCGCTTTATAAAATAATAAAAAGCAAACAAAATAATTCTCAGTTACTAGTAATAATGTAGACAGATAGATAGACATATAGATAGATAGATAGATAAATAGATAGATAGATAAAGTGAATAATAATTATACAGAAAACATCCTAGAAAACATAAAAGTAGACAAATAAAAATGGATAAAATAAATTAAAAACAGACATATGGACAAAAGCTTAGATGGAGGCATACATAATAGATGATATGCCTTTTAATTTCCCAGAAATGCCCGAAAACATTCTCGTCATGGGAAAAGGTGAGAGCAACCTTTATCTGTTCAGATACCCGGAGCTAACTGATTAATAACAATATTGGTAGTAATGGTGTTACTACTACTACTACTACTTGTAGTAGTAGTAGTAGGAGAAGTGCTTCTACTACTACTTCTACTACTACTACTTCTACTACTACTACTACTATTACTACCACTCCTATCACTATTACTACCAATATTGTTATTAATCAGTTAGCTCCGAGTATCTGAACAGATAAAGGTTGCTCACCTTTTCCCATTACGAGAATATTTTCGGGCATTTCTGGGAAATTAAAAGGCATATCATCTAATAATAATAATAATAATAATAATAATAATAATAATAATAATAATAATAATAATAATAATAATAATAATTATAATAATAATAATAATAACAATAATAATAATAATAATAATAATAATAATAATAATAATAATAATAATAATAATAATAATAATAATAATAATAATAATAATAATAATAATAATAATAATAATAAAAATAATAATAATAATAATGATAAAAATAAAAAACATAATAATAATAAATATAATAATGATTTTTCCGTTTCCTCTCTTGTCTGTTGGAATATTGTGTGACTAATTTGTCTTGGGACGTGTTTATGTGTGTGTATGAGTGTGAGTGTGTGCTTTGCAGCTTTAAAAGTGTGTTTAAGATTAAGATATGAGTGAGTGAGGATATATATATATATATATATATATATATATATATATATATATATATATATATATATATATATATATATATATATATATATATATATATATATATATATATATATATAAGTATATATGTTTGAAAAAATGAATGATAGCCTGCTTTCCTAGAAAATAGGAAGTATGTTTTTTTCCCATTGCTCTTTTCTTTATTTCTTGTCTGCTAGCGGACAATACACAGTATTCAAGCAAAATTCATAAATAAATAGATAAATAAATAAGAAGATAAATAAATAAATAATTAAATAATTAAATAGAAAAATGAATAAATAAATAAATAATACTGAACAAGTAAATAAATAAATAAATCACAAATCTGGTACTGGAATCGTCGTCATATTTTCCTCTAAGAATTCTCTTATTTATGAAGAACTACTCATATTTTTCTTCGAAGGTAATAGTGTAGAAGGGTCCCCTAGCCAAAACTCGAATCTTTTATCACATCACTACCACCAAATTGCACATTACTGAAACAAAAAGTTAAGAATATCAACCCTCGTTTCCTAAAAAAAAAAAAAGAAAAAAAAAATCCTAAAATGGAGATATGGTGACAGGTAGTTGCCTAATGAGGTGATATGAGAATACAATTAACTCACAACAATGAGAAATAAAATAAATAAAAAGGGGGGTGGTATCACACCCCTCCTAATGGGTATAAAAGGGATACATTATAGAGGTAGTTACCAGTAGGTACTCTGTAGCCAGCAACAGGAGTTCTGGGTACCTTAAGCTAAGAATCATGAGCAAACTCGTAAGTCTCAAAGTTATATCTATTTTTTTTTTAGATTTAAATTGGTTTATATTAACTTTACTAAGGATGTATAAAGATATTCTAGAATTTTTTTTTGAATTTAAAAGTATGCAGAGTATTATGCAGCAGTATCTATTACCTAATACTGATGAATACTTAATGTATCAATGTGCATTTCCAAGAATGTTTGCGTTTTTGGAGTTGAAAAATGTAACGTTTCATATTTATAAAAGACAAACAAATAACTTGTATACACAGTATTCAAGATATTGAATGCTGTGTAACGAAACAGAGAATAGAAATCTAATTTTTTTTTTTTAACAGTTGATCATATGTCTATTGGCTGCTGGGACCAGTGCCGTACCCACTCCCCAATTCCGTGGAATAATTGGTAACTCAGGAATTGTAAGGCCTGATGGAAAAAATGTCCAATTCACTCAAGAGCAAGCAGATAACTTCCTTCTAGTTGGACCATCTGGAATTGTCACAAAAGACGGTAGAAATATTCAGATAACAGAAAATATGGAACTTGTCCAGAGATCCAAGAGAAGCGCTGGTTCTGTCTCTAATAAAGGAATAATTGGTCACTCAGGCATCCTGAGAGCTGATGGATCTGTTGATACCTTTGATCATGATACAGCACATAACATCTTGCTCATAGGACCTGCTGGAATTGTTACTAGAGATGGTCAAAACATGCAGCTCACTGATGACCTTAGAATTATAGGCAGATCTAAGAGAAGTTCAGGTTTTGTAAGTGCAAAGGGGAATATTGGACATTCTGGAATTTTAAGAGCAGATGGATCTACAGACCTCTTTGATCATGACACAGCCCACAATATTCTTCTTATTGGACCCTCTGGGATTGTCACCAGAGATGGAAAAAACATTCAACTCACTGATGACCTCAAGATTGTACGTAGATCAAAACGCCAAGCTGGATATGTGAGTGCTCAGGGCAATATTGGACATTCCGGAATTCTTAGAGCAGATGGGTCCACAGATCTATTTGATCATGACACAGCCCATAATATATTACTCATTGGACCTTCTGGAATTGTCACCAAAGATGGCAAAAATATGCAGCTAACAGAAGACTTGAAGATTGCCAGCTCTCGTACAAAAAGGCACGTCATTGGTGAGTCTGGCATGATTCTGGATGATGGACAACAAATTCAATTTAAAACCGGAGGAGTTAAGATTCTACTGGAAGGTCCTTCTGGAATCCTCATGTCTGATGGAACATTGATTCAAAAGCGAGCTTAAGTGAACGATTCTATTTGCTGGTCAGGTCCATACTGAAGATTTAATCTTTTTAATTCGTAAAAGTTACAAGACATTTTTGTACATGATATACCTTTTAATTCTATATAAATTCATCTGTATAATTACGGTCTCACTATTTTTTTTTCAGTTCCCAAATAATTGAGCCTGGATACTCAATGTTCATTAATGATGAAAAATAGTATAATCTAAATAAAGTTATATGAATAGAGATAAAAGACTTTTTTTAATATAAAACCTCTTATTATATAAAATACTATTTTCACTCACATGGACTCATACAACAAAACTTCAACTCTAAGAAATCAAACTTGAATAATATAGCTGAATTTAGAGTTGCAGTATATTTCAACTAAGGGTTTCTGTCGAAATACCTATATAAATAGTCTCCATGAGTGGTCAGGAAAGTGGCTAATGAAATTCAATACTTCAAAATGTAAGGTAATGAGAATGGGTATATATATATATATATATATATATATATATAATATATATATATATATATATATATATATATATATATAGTTTATTGACAAAATATTACAAAAGTATTACAAAAATATATTATTTTTTTTCTTTTTGAACAAAATAGCATAAGTAACAGAAAAAATATTTTGTCCATCAAAAAAATCTTAGCCTAAAGGACAATACAAATATTCTCACAAACTTACCAACAGAAGTAAATAATCATATTTATCTTAATGCCTAATTCTGAAAAACAGTTAGAAGAATAGAATACATCCAAATATTACAAATTAACCTATACATACAAAAGAATCAATGCTTTCCTCATTACAAGGTTGAATCTCTTCCTTATCTGTACAACTTTAGTACTTCATAAATATACTGACACAACTCGGTAATATGAAGCTCTTCATTCAAAAGTGATTGGACACTCAGATAGTTTAACATATTATATTTTTGTCTCACTGGTTGGGAGAAAGGACACTCAATTAGCACATGTTCTTCACTCTGAACTGCCATTTGATCACAAGCACATACTCTCATTTCTCTTGGTGTTCTGCTCCACCTTCCAGTCTCTACACGCAACTCATGAGACATTACTCTTAACCTTGTGAATGCCATTCGCAAATAATCTGGTACAAACTCTTTGCTACTATACACTTTATGTACTGTCAACTGACTATTTAAAATATGTCTATATGTAAGATATTTTGTGGCACCTTCGGGTTTATTCAGTATTACAGATTTTATTGCACTTAGAGCAGAAGCTTCCACATTATTTGCAATATATGAATTTAAGAATTGATAACCAGGTGTATTTTCCCGTCTGCAGATGTCAAATGCCACATAGAAAGGTTCTTCATTCTTAACCTGTTGCCATTTTTTGGTTAAAAATCCCCTTCTTCTTTCATGAACTTGATGTACTAAAGTTTCCAAACCACTTTCTATTAAACATAAGGATATTGGAGTGTTGTTTCTCACTCCCAATAAACACTTTACTGCCCTGTTATAAAGTTTTTCCATGCAAGCTAAATTACTTGTGAACCAACTCTCAGAGCCATACAAAAGTGAAGAACTCAAAGCAGCTTTAAAAACTTTAACCTTATATGCATAGGGCATACTCATATTATTTATGCAGAATATACTAAACTTATTGACTGTTGCCGTACCATCGATTTCATGCTGTTTAAGTACTGAGTGCATATTTGCATCATCAGTAAACCATGCACCTAAATACAGATACTTTTTACAATAATCTATTTTTATGTTGCTTATCACTATTGATGCTTTATCTCTGTCTTTTCCATTAACAACAAAATACTTTGTCTTCTTTTCATTAATCACCATACCATAAGCATTACAATAATCTAATAGAGCCTCAAGTTTTGATATGCACTTTTCACGAGATGTACTTACAATCACCGTGTCATCCATCATTAAAAGAGTATGTAAATTTCCCCAAAAAACATCAATTCTCACTTTTTCTTTAATCATTCTCACCATTTTATCCATATAAATGACAAACATAATGCAGCTCGTAGGAGCTCCTTGGCGTATACCTATAGATGTTGTTATTATAGCAGATTTTAACACACTTTTTGTACATGAATAAATATTTTGGATAGCTGACAACATAACTCTTCCACATCCCACCGACTTGAGACACTCGATTAAATCATATTTTGGTACCCTGTCGTACGCCTTACTAAAATCCACAAAAACTATATACAATTTTTGCTTCTTGCAAGCAGCATAATCCATCAGTAACCTTAAAGCCAAAATCTGCTTTATACACCCTCTACCCTTCTGAGCTCCGGCCTGACACTTATCTATATTAAACCATAAACTTAACCGTCTCATCAAAAGCATATCATAGATTTTTGCCAAGGTGTTCATTATACTTATGCCCCGATAGTTTCCGCAATCTCTTCTATCCCCAGATTTAAATAGAGTGATCAGTTTATTGTGGCACCAAGCAAATGGATAAAGGACATTTAAGAAAAGGAAATTAAAAATTGTAAGGAAAAAGGATAACCATGTCTGTGGTAGCATCGTAAATAAACCAGGACACATTCCAATATAACTTATCTTTTTTTATACTTTGCACTGCCATGTCTAACTCTTGAGCAGTAAAGGGATCATCCAATATGGGAATATTAGGTGAGTCTGACACATCAGTGATTTGATTAGGATTAACTGTCGGAGGATTAAACAAATTTTCGAAATGCAATTTGAAATTGACATCTTCAGGTTGCACATCATTGCGTTCCACCACATTGCCATTCCAGTTAATAGATTTCCATATAATTTTTGGATCATTTTTTCAAATATTCTCCTCCATCGAGGGTGGTCTTGATCCCATCCATTAAACTCTAACTCCCCAGATTGAAAAATTCTGCAGTCTTTTGCTACATTATTGATAATCTTATTACCTGTCTCTAAAATATTAAAAATGTTCTCATTATGAATTTCAAATAATTCTGGGGGCTGAGTTTCATTCATGACTAATTTGAATCTATCCAAGTCTACATTCTTATGGGAAGGACCCCGGGTTGTGTAACTGTTTTCAATATATTGAACATTATAGCAAGAACTACCTAAATTTAAAGCCCTCTCCATCAGCAAGGATGGCACTGTTTCCTGAATATCATTAAGATCAAGTTGAACCATTAGTGGGGCATGGTCAGATCCTACAATATTCTGGTTCATTTCAACAGATTTTACATATTTCAGTGTATTTTCTTTTAAGACACATACATCAATCTCAGATATCCAATTTGATCCTCTTTTAAAGGATAAACCTCCTTCTAACCTTTTACCCTTATATACTAGGTGATTACCTATCACCATTGTGCTGCCACGGCAAAGGTTCAGCAATTGTCTCCCATTTTCATTCACACTTGTATCTATTACCCCTTCATATTTGTATGATTTGAAACTTTCATCATAAAGAATAGGTATACCTACACGCGAATTCAAATCACCCATTAGTACAACCTTATTGTGTTCATTCACAACTGCGCTTAGGTTACCAAAACAAGCTGGCTGAAAATAAGGAGAGTCATTCGGTGGTATATATACCCCACCAAATACAAAGCCTGGAAAACATGACAATTCTAGCAAAATTTGACCTTCAACATTTACATTTTTAATATATTTTGAAAGCGAGCATTTTACAAGCATTGCAACGCCTCCCCTATTACCACAGTACTTAGAGGGGTTATGATAAGTGTAAAATCCTGGTGAGCAATAGTTTTTATTTCCAAAAGCCACACGATATGAAACCCGAGAATAAATGATAAAATATCAGAATTGTTCAATTTGTCCTTGACACCTGCAATATTCCAACAACACATATTGAGCTCACTGGTAAATACGCTATTTTGTGCACATCTTAAAAATACGAAGGAGCATACCTGTCAATAATTTCACCATCACGTAATAATATACGACGCTGATTGTCGTAATGGATATTAACACCTTGATTTTCTGGTCTCTCCTTTTCTTCTTTCTCCCTCTTCCGTAGTCGAGCGAGCTCTCTTCTTACAGCAGGATGTATATCTTTTTTCATATATATATAGATGAAAAGGAAGCCTGTTTATCCTTCAGCTTTTTTGCATTATCCAAAATGGATTTTCTCCTCTTCTGGTCATCTACAACTAAAAGTATTGGCCTCGTTTTTCTGTCATTTTCTCGGTCAAGTCTTCTTATTTCCCACTCGGAGGTATCACACTGTTCATCATAGCCCTACTGCTTCAAGAATATTTTTCACCTTTGCTTGATCACTGTCTCCTAATTCGTCGTCTTCCTCTGGGACTCCAGTAATAATAATCTTTTTCTGTCTGTCTCTGGCATCCAAAGATTCCATAAACATCTGTTGTTGATTTATTATGGAAAAAGCTTGATCTAAGTTTGACAATATTTCAATAACTTTATCCTTGACAGATTTAATCTTTTCTATATCCTTCTTCAAATTCCTTATTTCTTGCAACAATGTTGAATTTGAAGGTTCATCTTTATATTCACCTAATGCAGTTGCTAGTGCCTCTTTTAACTGTGTATTTGTAAGTTTATTTATCTGTGTTTGTGACAGGCCTTTTACAGTCTCAATACTATCGTAGGTAGGCATTTTTTATAAGAGTTTGCCCTGCGAAATCAAATAAAAACGTTCAATAAACAGTAAACAAAACTGTTACCATGGTAACTGGCGCCAAAAATTTCCGTGGGGACCTGGTAGATTGTTTTCTTTTGTTAAATATGCCCTACCAATATTTATATCACTTTTTTTTTTCACAGTCACACCGATCACAGTTATCTCACTGATATATTAGAGGAATATTTCACTTTATAACCTTCAAAAACAGGTAGAAATTAGGCATTTATCGC
Source organism: Halocaridina rubra (assembly GCA_037179515.1). Taxonomy (NCBI): domain Eukaryota; kingdom Metazoa; phylum Arthropoda; class Malacostraca; order Decapoda; family Atyidae; genus Halocaridina; species Halocaridina rubra. Next base: position 200,440 of record JAXCGZ010003808.1, read on the forward strand.
GAGTATTCCGGTAGCAACAGAACAACTTCAAGAGACAGAAAATGAGAGAGATCTAGGAGTAAATATACTGGCAGATTTGTCTCCAGAAATACATATAAATGGCATAGTAAGGGCAGCATATGCTTTCCTATCAAATGTAAGGGTAGCCTTCAGGCACATGGACAAGGAAATGTTCAGAAATATTTATGTAACCTATGTGAGGCCAAACCTCAAATATGCAGCCCCCTTTTGGAATCCACACTTGAAAAAGCACGTAGCTAAGATTGAATAAGTTCAAAGGCATGCTATGAAACTGGTGCCAGAAATATGCAGTCTCAGTTATGATGAGAGGCTGAGGGAACTAGACTTACCATCACACGAAGCTAGAAGACTGAGGAGGGATATGGTGACAGTCTTTAAATTCCTTCATGCTTATGATAGAATGAATAGGGATCAATATTTTGATATGTCTGGCTCTAGAACTAGAGGTCATAGTTTGAAGCTTCGTAAGAAAACCTCTTTACAGGATGTAAGGAAGTACTTTTTTTAGTGTAATAGTAGTTGATAATTGGAATTCGCTGAGCGAGGAGGAAGTTAATGCTAACTCAATCCATTGTTTTAAGGACAGGTATGATAAGTATCACGAAGTACAAAATGGAACCGATCAGGAGAAGGGAAGATACGGGCTTTGGGCTCTTTCCCGTAAGCACAATTAGGTAATCACATGCACACAAAAGTTTTCAGTTACAGAACATACACAATCAGTATCTCTCGAATTTTTCCTGGGGTTTTTGAGTGAACCATGATAGATAATCAAAAATTTTACCAAACTTTTCTTAAAAGAGAGTCTGCAGATTATTGTGAGTAGAAATTTTACTTGGTAAGAGGTACAGTCCTAATAAAATTCATAGGAAATTGTTTGAGAAAAGTTTGAAGAAGGGAAAAGAAGACGCTGTCCGAGAGGAAAAATACAAGAGTTTTCAATGGCAAATCCATTGCATCGCATTACCTAATTTTTGTGTGTGTAAATCGGTAGAGAACTTTTATAGCAGATATATCAGCAGTTACAGAGACTAGGTTAAATGAAGACATAAAAAGTGTCACAGTTTTTCAAAAGGCTTCAGAATATTGGGGGTTGAAAGATCTGAGAGGACTGGTGGGAGGATAGCATTGATCATAAGTGAAAGATTTGAGGTTGAAGAAATAAAGTATGTTATAGAAAGTGAGTTTTTGGAATTTCTTTTTGCTCGCATAAATACCGGGTCAAACAGCATTATAATAACAGTTGTATATAACCCACCAAGGGATCAACATAGGATTGAAGTTTATGAGGAAAATCAAATAAGTACTATCGAAGTCATAAACTCAGTTGTAAACATCGAACAGGAGAGAAAGTGTAGGATTTTGATTATGAGAGATTTTAATCATTGAGAGATAGATTGGATATATTCTTTACTCATTTAGGTAAAGAATCCTAGATTTTGTACAAGGGAATTTTCATTACTGACATGTACTGGAACCAAAGTTAAGTGAGGAGATAAATAGTGTCACAGTTTTTCCTAAGGGCTTAAGAATATTAAGAGTTGAGAAATCTAAGAGGACTGGTGGAGGGAGAGCACTGCTCATAAGTGAAAGATTTTACGCTGAAGAAATAAACTTTGCTATAGAAAGTGAGTTCAAGGAATTTCTTGTTGCTCTCAAAAATAATGGGCCAGAGAGCATTATAATAACTGTTGTATATAATCCACCAAGAACCTAGATAGGCTAGAAGTTTATGAGGAAAATCATATTGGTGCTATTGAAGTCATAAACTCAGTTGTTAACATCGCACAGGAGAGAAAATGTAAGATTTCTATTATGGGAGATTTTAATCAATGAGAGCTAGATTGGATAAATCTTGATTCAAACAGTGGGGAGGACTCATTCGGGGCAAGATTCCTAGATTGCATACAAGGGAATCTCCTACACCAACATGTACTGGAACAAATGAGGGCCAGGGGTGGGGATTAGACATTGCTGCTTGATCTAGTTTTCACATAATAATGTGCTGGATATTGAAAAAAAATTGAGTATGAACCACCAATTGGCAAGAGAGACCACTGTGTGTTGTTGATAGAGTATACCATCAAAGATGTTCTGCCTGAGAGTAGAGGCACTGAAAACGAGTTTACATCAAATTTTATGATCCTTTTGCAGTTATTGACTGGATGACCTTATTAAACAACAAATGTGTACAAGAAATGTACGACATCTTTGTGAGGACTATGGGAAGATAGTTGATTGTTGCATACCTTCCACCAAAATAGGATTTATTCATGCCTGAGAGAAATGGTTCAATTATGAGTGTAAGAGAGCTAAGGAGTGGAGAGAAAAATGCTGGAAAAGGTATAGGAGAAGAAAAAGTGTAAATGCCTGGCAGACTTATAAAAGAGCAAGAAATAATTACCTAAGCAAAAGTAGAGAAGCAGAGAGAGACTATGAGAGGGATATCACCAGGAAACCTAATGAAGATCCCAAACTTTCCTACAGCTTTATCAAAAGAAAACTGAAGGTCAAAGAACAGGTTTTAAAGCTAAAGAGAGCAGATGGAAGCATCACTGAGACAGATAAAGAGAACTGCAAAGAATTGAAGAAGGAGTTTCGGTCAGTATTTACAGCAGAAAATACCCCGCCCCCTTAGATTGCAGAGATAGGAACTCATGGGCCGGTATTAGAGAAAATTTTTCAGCCAAAGTGGTATGCAGAGCACTGATGGAGCTAGATACCGATAATGCTACAGGTCGTGATGATATAGTCCTTTACATACTTAAGTAATGCACTAAATCAATATCGGTGGCACTATGCATCATATTTGAAAAGTCACTGGAGTCTGGGGAGATTTCAAAATGATGGGAACAAGAAAACATGATACCTATCTTCAAAAAGGGAAGGAGGGATACAGCTCTATACTATAGCTTGCTTCCTTGACCAGCATTGCTCACAAAGTTATGGAGAAACTACCAAAAAAAAAAAATCTCTCTTCACTTGGAGGCCTTCAACCTTTTGTCAGTAAGACAACGTGGCTTCAGAAAAGGCAGGTAACAGTAACAAACTTATAAGAATTTGATGATGAGGTAAGCCGGATCTTACAGTAAAGACAGGGCTGGGCATATTTCACATTTCTATATATTCAGAAGGCATTTGATATCGTCCCACATGGGAGACTTATTAAGTAGTTCCATGTAATGGCTAGAATAGGTGGGAATGTTTTGGAACGGATAAAAACTTACTTAGAAAAAAGGGAACAGAGGGTTAGAGTAAGACACCCAATGTCTGATTGAATCCCTATCCACTCTATCATAAGCATGAAGGAATTTAAAGACTGTCACCATATCCCCCCTCAATCTTCTAGCTTCGAGGGATGGTAAGTCTAATTCCCTCAGCCTCTCATCATAACTGAGATTGCGTATTTCTGGCACTAGTTTCGTGGCATGTCTTTGAACTTTTTCAAGCTTAGCGATGTGCTTTTTCAAGTGTGGATTACAAAAGGGGGCTGCATATTCGAGTTTTGGCCTCACATAGGTTACATAAATATTTCTGAACATTTCCTTGTCCATGTGCCTGAAGGCTACCCTTACATTTGATAAGAATGCATATGCTACCCTTACTATGCCATTTATATGTATTTCTGGAGACAAATCTACCAGTATGTTTACTCCTAGATTTCTCTCATTTTCTATCCCTCGAAGTTGTACTCCAGCCACCGAGTAGTCAAACTTGGGCCTTCTTGCACTTGTACCCATTCTCATTACCTTACATTTTGAAGTATTGAATTTCATTAGCCACTTTTCTGACCACTCATGCAGATTATTTAGATCCTCCTGAAGTTCTCTACCATTGTTCTCGTGTTTTACTATCTTCACAATCTTTGCATCATCTGCAAACATATTCATGAATGAATTTACAGACTCTGGTAAGTCATTTACATATACAAGGAACAAAAGTGGAACTAAAACTGAACCCTGTTGAACTCCACTACTAACTCTTCTCCATTCAGACACTGAGTGTCTTACTCTAACCCTCTGTTCCCTCCCTTCTAAGTAAGTTTTTATCCATTCCAAAACATTTCCACCTATTCTAGCCATTGATTGCAGCTTCCTAATAAGTCTCCCATGTTGAACAGTGTCAAATGCTTTCTGGAAGTCTAGGAATATGCAATCTGCCCAGCCCTCTCTTTCCTGTAAGATTCGGATTACCTCATCATAAAATTCTAATAAGTTTGTTACTGTTGATCTACCTTCTCTGAAGCCATGTTGCCTCACTGACAAAAAGTTGAAGGATTCCAAGTGAAGAGAGATATGTTTCCTTAGTGGTTTCTCCATAACTTTGCAAACTATGCTGGTCAAGGAAACTGGTCTATAGTTCAGAGCCGTATCCCTCCTTCCCTTTTTGAAGATAGGTATCACATTTGCTTGTTTCCAGCATCTTGGAATCTCCCCTGACTCCAGTGACTTTTTAAATATGATACTTAGTGCCACTGATATTGAGTTTGCGCATTTTTTAAGCACATGATGGGATATGTCATCAGGACCTGTAGCTTTATGAACATCTAAATCCATCAGCGCTTATCATACCTCTGTGGCCGTAAGGTTGATGTTCTCTAATACCAGCCCTTGAGCTTCTATCTCTGCAATCTGAGGGGGTGGGGTATTTTCTACTGTAAATACTGACTGAAACTCCTTGTTCAATTCTTTGCATATCTCTTCATCCGTCTCAGTGATGCTTCCATCCTCTCTCTTTAGCCTTAAAACCTGTTCTTTTACCTTCAGTTTTCCTCTGATAAAGCTGTGGAAAAGCTTGGGATTTTCGTTAGCCTTCCTGGTGATGTCCCTCTCATAGTCTCTCTCTGCCTCTCTCCTTTTACTTAGGTAGTAATTTCTTGCTCTTTTGTAGGCTTGCCAGGCATTTATGTTTTTTCTCCTCCTCATACCTTTTCCAGCATTTGTCTCTCCACTCCTTAGCTCTTTTACACCCATTATCGAACCATTTCTCTCTGGCATGAATTACACCTACTTTGGTGACAGGTATGCAGCAATCTACTATCTTCCCATATATCTCACAAAAGATGTCATACATTTCTTGTACAGATATGTTGTAAAATAAGGTTCTCCAGTCAATAACTGCAAAAAGCTCATTCATTTTGATGTAATCTCCTTTTGGATAGTTCCTCCTCATGTCCTCAGTGCCTCTACTCTCATGCAGAATATCTTCAATGATATACTCCATCAACAACACACAGTGGTCACTCTTTCCAATTGGTGGTTCATACTCAATTTTTTCAATATCCAACACATTATCTGTGAATACTAGATCAAGTAGTGATGGCTCATCCCCACCCCTGGCCCTTATTGGTTCCATTACATGTTGGTGTAGGAAATTCCCTTTTAAGCAATCTAGAAATCTTAACCCTGTGTGGGTCAAGATTTATCCAATCTATCTCTTTATGATTAAAATCTCCCATAACCAAAATCCTACATTTTTTTTCCCGTGACATGCTAACAACTGAGTTTATGACTTCAATAGTACCTATATGACTTCCCTCATAAACTTCAAGCCTATTTTTGTTCCTTGGTGGGTTATATACAACAGTTATTATAATGCTCTCTGACCCAGTATTTATGCGAGCAACAAGAAATTCCTTGAACTCACTTTCTATAGCCAAGTCTATTTCTTCAACTTGAATCCTTTCACTTATGAGCAGTGCTATCCCTCCACCAGTTCTCTCAGATCTTTCAACCCTTAGTATTCTGAAGCCCTTAGGAAAAACTGTGACACTGTTTATGTCCTCACTCAACTTAGTCTTTGTAATTGCTACAATATCTGCCTTACTGTTGTGAATCCTATCTTTTAATTCTACTGCCTTACCAGCTAATCCATCAGCATTTGTGTATAACAATCTTAATGAGGCCCCATCCCCTGATCTTCTGTCATTATCTTCTTTATCTCCCCTTTGTCTGGAAGAACTCTGAAATGAAAATTTTTCTTCTCTTCTTCATTTCTTTCCTCGTTTAACCTTCTTGCCTCTTGTAACAAGTTTTTTATCTTTCCCATCTCTTCCTGTGTTCTGTATCGTCTAATGTATGTATGTATGCATGCATGTATGTATGTATGTATGTGATTACCTAATTGTGATTACCTAATTGTGTTTACGGGAAAGAGCCCAAAGCTCGTATCTTCCCGTCTCCTGATCGCTTCCATTTTATACTTAGTGATACTTATCATACCTGTCCTTAAAACTATGCATTGAGATAGCATTAACTACCTCCTCTCTTAGCCAATTCCAATTATCAACTACTCTTACACTGAAAAAGTATTTCCTTACATCCTGCAAAGAAGTTTTCTTACGAAGCTTCAAACTATGACCTCTAGTTCTAGAGCCTCCCATATCAAAATATCGATCCCTATCCACTCTAACATAACCATGAAGGAATTTAATGACTATCACCATATCCCCCCTCACTCTTCTAGCTTCGAGTGATGGTAAGTCTAATTCCCTCAGCCTCTCATCATAACTGAGATTGCGTATTTCTGGCACCAGTTTTGTGGCATGTCTTTGAACTTTTTCAAGCTTAGCTATGTGCTTTTTCAAGTGCAGATTCCAAAAGGGGGCTGCATATTCGAGTTTTGGCCTCACATAGGTTACATAAATATTTCTGAATATTTCCTTGTCCATGTGCCTGAAGGCTACCCTTACATTTGATAAGAATGCATATGCTGCCCTTACTATGCCATTTATATGTATTTCTGGAGACAAATCTGCCAGTATATTTACTCCTAGATCTCTATCATTTTCTGTCTCTTGAAGTTGTACTCCAGCCACTGAGTAGTCAAGCTTGGGCCTTCTTGCGCTTGTACCCATTCTCATTACCTTACATTTTGAAGTATTGAATTTCATTAGCCACTTTTCTGACCACTCATGCAGATTATTTAGATCCTCCTGAAGTTCTCTACCATTGTTCTCGTTTTTTACTTTCTTCACAATCTTTGCATCATCTGCAAACATATTCATGAATGAATTTACAGACGCTTGTAGGTCATTTACATATAGAAGGAACAAAAGTGGACCTAGAACTGAACCCTGTGGAACTCCACTACTAACTCTTCTCCATTCAGACACTGAGTGTCTTACTCTAACCCTCTGTTCCCTTCCTCCTAAGAAAGTTTTTATCCATTCCAAAACATTTCCACCTATTCTAGCCATTGATTGCAGCTTCCTAATAAGTCTCCCATGTGGAACAGTGTCAAACGCTTTCTGGAAGTCTAGGAATATGCAATCTGCCCAGCCCTCTCTTTCCTGTAAGATTTGGCTTACATCATCATAAAATTCTAATAAGTTTGTTACTGTTGATCTACCTTCTCTGAAGCCATGTTGCCTCACTGACAAAAAGTTGAAGGATTCCAAGTGAAGAGAGATATGTTTCCTTAGTAGTTTCTCCATAACTTTGCAAACTATGCTGGTCAAGGAAACTGGTCTATAGTTCAGAGCCATATCCCTCCTTCCCTTTTTGAAGATAGGTATCACATTTGCTTGTTTCCAGCATCTTGGAATCTCCCCCGACTCCAGTGACTCCTTAAATATGATACTTAGTGCCACTGATATTGTGTTTGCGCATTTTTTAAGCACATGAGGGGATATGTCATCAGGACCTGTAGCTTTATGAACATCTAAATCCATCAGCGCTTTGCATACCTCTGTGGCTGTAAGGTTGATGTTCTCTAATACCGGCCCTTGAGCTTCTATCACTGCAATCTGAGGGGGTGGGGTATTTTCTACTGTAAATAGTGACTGAAACTCCTTGTTCAATTCTTTGCAGATCTCTTCATCCGTCTCAGTGATGCTTCCATCCTCTCTCTTTAGCCTTAAAACCTGTTCTTTTACCTTCAGTTTTCCTCTGATAAAGCTGTGGAAAAGCTTGGGATTTTCTTTAGCCTTCCTGGTGATGTCCCTCTCATAGTCCCTCTCTGCCTCTCTCCTTTTACTTAGGTAGTAATGTCTTGCTGTTTTGTAGGTTTGCCAGGCATTTATGTTTTTTCTCCTCCTATACCTTTTCCAGCATTTGTCTCTTCACTCCTTAGCTCTTTTACACCCATTATCGAACCATTTCTCTCTGGCATGAATTACACCTACTTTGGTGACAGGTATGCAGCAATCTACTATATTCCCATATTTCACACAAAAGATGTCATACATTTCTTGTACAGATTTGTTGTAAAATAAGATTCTCCAGTCAATAACTGCAAAAAGCTCATTCATTTTGATGTAATCTCCTTTCGGATAGTTCCTCCTCATGTCCTCAGTGCCTCTACTCTCAGGAAGAATATCTTCAATGATATACTCCATCAACAACACACAGTGGTCACTCTTTCCAATTGGTGGTTCATACTCAATTTTTTCAATATCCAACACATTATCTGTGAACACTGGATCAAGTAGTGATGGCTCATCCCCACCCCTAGCCCTCATTGGTTCCATTACATGTTGGTTTAGGAAATTCCCTTGTACGCAATCTAGGAATCTTGCCCCGAATGAGTCCTCACCACTGTGTGGGTCAATATTTATCCAATCTATCTCTTTATGATTAAAGTCTCCCATAATCAAAATCCTACATTTTTTTTCCCGTGCCATGTTAACAACTGAGTTTATGACTTCAATAGTACCTATATGACTTTCCTCATAAACTTCAAGCCTATTTTGGTTCCTTGGTGGGTTGTATACAGCAGTTATTATAATGCTCTCTGACCCAGTATTTATGCGAGCAACAAGAAATTCCTTGAACTCACTTTCTATAGCCAAGTTTATTTCTTCAACTTGAATCCTTTCACTTATGAGCAGTGCTATCCCTCCACCAGTCCTCTCAGATCTTTCAACCCTTAGTATTCTGAAGCCCTTAGGAAAAACTGTGACACTGTTTATGTCCTCACTCAACTTAGTCTCTGTAATTGCTACTATATCTGCCTTACTGTTGTGAATCCTATCTTTTAATTCTACTGCCTTACCAGCTAATCCATCAGCATTTGTGTATAACAATCTTAATGAGGCCCCATCCCCTGATCTTCTGTCATTATCTTCTTTATCTCCCCTTTGTCTGGAAGAACTCTGTAACGAAAATTTTTCTTCTGTTCTTCATTTCTTTCATCATTTAACCTTCTTGCCTCTTGCAACAAGTTTTTGATCTTTCCCATCTCTTCCTGTGATCTGTATCGTCTAATGAACACTTCTTTGAATTCTTGAAGGTCTTTTAGACTTTTGTGTCTCAACAATATTTCCCTACATGTTTCCCCTCTCTCAAAGGTTACTTTTGTTGGTCTCGTCTTTCCTTCCCTCGAATATTTACCTAGTTGGTGTATGTTTACAATATCCTCAGGACCACAAACTACTCCAAGCTTTCTTATCAGGTCTACAACCCTAGCCTTATTTTCTTCAAGTCTCCCCTGCCATGTTGGCTCCTGGGATTTGCTTATGCCTGAGATTACCACTGTCTTCTCCTTATCAAGTGCCTGTCTGATGAGTGGGTTTGCAGTGCCACCACCTTTACAGCCTCTTTTACTGCCACATTCCCCTTTAGTGCATCAGCAAAGGAAGTTTTCATGGTATCATTTTCCATATTCAGCTCCTGGAACTCTTTTCTGAACTGTTCAATGTTTTCCTTAATCTGGACATTCCAAGCAGCAATCTCGTCTCTCTCAGAAGAGAGCAATGAACTAACATCTAATTCCTTTAGGTTGTCATTCAGCTGTTTGTTTTTATCTTCTTGTTTAGAAATTCTAGATTCTAGTTGACTCTTTTCCCCTTCCAGCTTCTTTATTCTTTTTTCTAGTTCCTTTCTCTCCTGCCCTTGTGCTTTATTTGCTTCCTCCAAAGATCTTATTTGCTCTCTGGGTGTTTCATTCTCTTTCATTTCTCCATCCATATTCCGAATTTTATCATCAAGGTTTATAACCATTGCCTCTAAATTCTTGATTTTCTGTTTAAGTCTCCTAATGGCTACCCCTCCTGTATGTATGTATGTATGTATGTATGTATGTATGTATGTATGTGTGTATGTGTGTATGTATGTATGTATGTATGCATGTATGTATGTATGTATGTATGTATGTATGTATGTATGTATGTATGTATGTGATTAGCTAATTGTGTTTACGGGAAAGGGCCCAAAGCTCGTATATTCCCGTCTCCTGATCGCTTCCATTTTATACTTAGTGATACTTATCATACCTGTCCTTAAAGTAT
>JAXCGZ010003809.1:0-5000 GCA_037179515.1 Halocaridina rubra
TGAATGCCACTATGTTCATATAACAGATTCCCCAACCTCACTCGTGGCTTCATTTTAGCATTTAATTCAATTCCCAATCTCATTCGGGCCATGAAATAACCAGATAAGCACATTACATATGTCAAAACATGAATCATTTTTTACCCCGACTCGGGACTCGAACCAAGGACTTATAATTACTAAGTCAAGGCGCTACCAACTACACACCACAGAAGGAATAAAAGAAATCCAACCTTATAGCTTATATCTGCTATACTTTGGAATGAACGCTTTCTATCTGAATGCCACTATGTTCATATTACAGATTCCCCAACCTCACTCGTGGCTTTGTGTTCGCATTTAATTCAATTCCCAATCTCATTTGGGTCATACAATACTCAAATAAGCACATTACATATGTGAAAACATGAATCATCTTTTACCCCGACCGGGACTTGAACCTAGGACTTATAATTACTAAGTCAAGGCGCTACCAACTACACACCACAGAAGGTATAAAAGGAATCCAACCTTATAGCTTATATCTGCTATTCTTTGGAATGAATGCATTCTATCTGAATGCCACTATGTTCATATTACAGATTCCCCAACCTCACTCGTGGCTTCATGTTCGCATTTAATTAATTTCCCAATCTCATTCGGGTCATACAATACTCAAATAAGCACATTACATATGTAAAAACATGAATCATTTTTTACCCCGACTGGAACTCGAACCTAGGACTTATAATTACTAAGTCAAGGCGCTACCAACTATACACCACAGAAGGTATAATAGGAATCCAACCTTATTGCTTATATCTGCTATACTTAGGAATGAACACATTCTATCTGAATGACACTATGTTCATATTACAGATTCCCCAACCTCACTCGTGGCTTCATATTAGCTTTTAATTCAATTCCCAATCTCATTCGGGCCATGAAATAACCAGATAAGCACATTACATATGTGAAAACATGAATCATTTTTTACCCCGACCAGGACTCGAACCAAGGACTTATGATTACTAAGTCAAGGCGCTACCACTACACCACAAAAGGTTAAAAGGAATCCAACCTTATAGCTTATATTTGCTATACTTAGGAATGAACGCATTCTAACTGAATGCCACTATGTTCATATTACAGATTCCCCAACCTCACTCGTGGCTTCATTTTAGCATTTAATTCAATTCCCAATCTCATTCGGGCCATGAAATAACCAGATAAGCACATTACATATGTGAAAAGATGAATCATTTTTTTACCCCGACCGGGACACGAACCAAGGACTTATGATTACTAAGTCAAGGCACTACCAATACACCACACAAGGTTAATAGGATTCCAACCTTATAGCTTATATCTGCTATACTTAGGAATGAACGCATTCTAACTGAATGCCACTATGTTCATATTACAGATTCCCCAACCTCACTCGTGGCTTCATTTTAGCATTTAATTCAATTCCCAATCTCATTCGGGCCAAGAAATAACCAGATAAGCACATTACATATGTGAAAACATGAATCATAATTTACCCCGACCGGGACTCGAACCAATGACTTATGATTACTAACTCAAGGCGCTACCACTACACCACAGAAGGTTAAAAGGAATCCAACCTTATAGCTTATATCTGCTATACTTAGGAATGAATGCATTCTAACTGAGTGCCACTATGTTCATATTACAGATTCCCCAACCTCACTCGTGGCTTCATTTTAGCATTTAATTCAATTCCCAGTCTCATTCGGGCCATGAAATAAACAGATAAGCACATTGCATATGTGAAAACATGAATCATTTTTTACCCCGACCGGGACTCGAACCAAGGACTTATGATTACTAAGTCAAGGCGCTACCACTACACCACAGAAGGTTAAAGGGAATCCAAATTTATAGCTTATATCTGCTATACTTAGGAATGAAGGCATTCTAACTGAATGGCACCATGTTCATATTACAGATTCCCCAACCTCATTCGTGGCTACATTTTAGCATTTAATTCAATTCCCAATCTCATTCGCGCCATGAAATATCCAGATAAGCACATTACATATGTGAAAACATGAATAATATTTTACCCCGACCGGGACCTGAACCAAGGACTTATGATTACTAAGTCAAGGCGCTACCACTATACCACACAGGGTTAAAAGGAATCTAACCTTATAGCTTAAATCTGCTTTACTTAGGAATGAACGCATTCTAACTGAATGCCACTATGTTTATATAATAGATTCCCCAACCTCACTCGTGGCTTCATTTTAGCATTTAATTCAATTCCCAATCTCATTCGCGCCATGAAATAACCAGATAAGCACATTACATATGTGAAAACATGAATCATTTTTTACCCCGAGCGGGACTCGAACCAAGGACTTATGATTACTAAGTCAAGGCGCTACCACTACACCACAGAGGGTTAAAAGGAATCCTAACCTTATAGCTTAAATCTGCTATACTTAGGAATGAACGCATTCTAACTGAATGCCACTATGTTCATATTACAGATTCCCCAACCTCACTCGTGGCTTCATTTTAGCATTTAATTCAATTCCCAATCTCATTCGGGCCATGAAATAACCAGATAAGCACATTACATATGTTAAAACATGAATCATTATTTACCCCGACCGGGACTCGAACCAAGGACTAATGATTACTAAGTCAAGGCGCTACCACTACACCACAGAAGGTTAAAAGGAATCCAACCTTATAGCTTATATCTGCTATACTTAGGAATGAACGCATTCTAACTGAATGCCACTATGTTCATATTACAGATTCCCCAACCTCACCCGAGGCTTCCTTTTAGCTTTTAATTCAATTCCCAATCTCATTCAGGCCATGAAATAACCAGATAAGAACATTACATATGTGAAAACATGAATCATTTTTTACCCCGACCGGGACTCGAACCAAGGACTTATGATTACTAAGTCAAGGCGCTACCACTACACCACAGAAGGTTAAAAGGAATCCAACCTTATAGCTTATATCTGCTATACTTAGGAATGAACGCATTCTAACTGAATGCCACTATGTTCATATTACAGATTCCCCAACCTCACTCGTGGCTTCATTTTAGCATTTAATTCAATTCCCAATCTCATTCGGGCCATGAAATAACCAGATAAGCACATTACATATGTGAAAACATGAATCATTTTTTACCCCGACCGGGACTCGAACCAAGGACTTATGATTACTAAGTCAAGGCGCTACCACTACACCACAGAAGGTTAAAAGGAATCCAACCTTATAGCTTATATCTGCTATACTTAGGAATGAACGCATTCTAACTGAATGCCACTATGTTCATATTACAGATTCCCCAACCTCACTCGTGGCTTCATTTTAGCATTTAATTCAATTCCCAATCTCATTCGGGCCATGAAATAACCAGATAAGCACATTACATATGTGAAAACATGAATCATTTTTTACCCCGACCGGGACTCGAACCAAGGACTTATGATTACTAAGTCAAGGCGCTACCACTACACCACAGAAGGTTAAAAGGAATCCAACCTTATAGCTTATATCTGCTATACTTAGGAATGAACGCATTCTAACTGAATGCCACTATGTTCATATTACAGATTCCCCAACCTCACTCGTGGCTTCATTTTAGCATTTAATTCAATTCCCAATCTCATTCGGGCCATGAAATAACCAGATAAGCACATTACATATGTGAAAACATGAATCATATTTTACCCCGACCGGGACTCGAACCAAGGACTTATGATTACTAAGTCAAGGCGCTACCACTACACCACAGAAGGTTAAAAGGAATCCAACCTTATAGCTTATATCTGCTATACTTAGGAATGAACGCATTCTAACTGAATGCCACTATGTTCATATTACAGATTCCCCAACCTCACTCGTGGCTTCATTTTAGCATTTAATTCAATTCCCAATCTCATTCGGGCCATGAAATAACCAGATAAGCACATTACATATGTGAAAACATGAATCATTTTTTACCCCGACCGGGACTCGAACCAAGGACTTATGATTACTAAGTCAAGGCGCTACCACTACACCACAGAAGGTTAAAAGGAATCCAACCTTATAGCTTATATCTGCTATACTTAGGAATGAACGCATTCTAACTGAATGCCACTATGTTCATATTACAGATTCCCCAACCTCACTCGTGGCTTCATTTTAGCATTTAATTCAATTCCCAATCTCATTCGGGCCATGAAATAATCAGATAAGCACATTACATATGTGAAAACATGAATCATTTTTTACCCCGACCGGGACTCGAACCTAGGACTTATGATTAAGTAGTGGTAGCGCCTTGACTTAGTAATCATAAGTCCTAGGTTCGAGTCCCGGTCGGGGTAAAAAATGATTCATGTTTTCACATATGTAATGTGCTTAATTGATATTTCATGGCCCGAATGAGATTGGGAATTGAATTAAATGCTAAAATGAAGCCACGAGTGAGGTTGGGGAATCTGTAATAAGAACATAGTGGCATTCAGTTAGAATGCGTTCATTCCTAAGTATAGCAGATATAAGCTATAAGGTTGGGTTCCTTTTAACCTTCTGTGGTGTAGTGGTAGCGCCTTGACTTAGTAATCATAAGTCCTAGGTTCGAGTCCCGGTCGGGGTAAAAAATGATTCATGTTTTCACATATGTAATGTGCTTAATTGATATTTCATGGCCCGAATGAGATTGGGAATTGAATTAAATGCTAAAATGAAGCCACGAGTGAGGTTGGGGAATCTGTAATATGAACATAGTGGCATTCAGTTAGAATGCGTTCATTCCTAAGTATAGCAGATATAAGCTATAAGGTTGGGTTCTTTTTAACCTTCTGTGGTGTAGTGGTAGCGCCTTGACTTAGTAATCATAAGTCCTAGGTTCGAGTCCCGGTCGGGGTAAAAAATGATTCATGTTTTCACATATGTAATGTGCTTAATTGATATTTCATGGCCCGAATGAGATTGGGAATTTAATTAAATGCTAAAATGAAGCCACGAGTGAGGTT
>JAXCGZ010003809.1:22500-35000 GCA_037179515.1 Halocaridina rubra
ATAGATTTTACTTCACATTCTTTTATAAGGTGTTTAAGAGAAAAGTAATTTGGATTAGCAGAATAGAGAGGGGGTGAGTGTCTTAAATCTATTCTCAAGGATGTCTATTTGAGGATCAAGGAGGGCTGATTTTGATTGTTTAAGCTCTGTCTCTTTGATTTTGGTCCAACTGAACTACACTAACTAAGGATCGGAGTGCTCAGCACAGTGAAAAAGTCTGGCTTCCCACAGGGTCCAAGGCTCAGCAGATTTTACAAGCAACATTGTTAAAGTAATTATAGAGGAGTTTCATTGGGTTATGGCGTCTAGGCTTGCTCCATCTGAGTGTAAAGCATCTAAAACCATTGCTTAAACCGTTGCTACTGTTGATATAGGTTCTTTAAAGAAACACTTGGTACTATATACATGTATTTATACTAGAAACTGTACATATCAATTTGCAAGAGACTGTGAGCAATAGACTATATACCCGGACAAACTGGAGAGAAACTAGACGTGAGTGACTGATAATCCAAGAGGCTGATACACGACTAACAGGGTCCAAAATTCTTATGCGACTGACTACATTTCTTATGGTAGTAAGTTTGTAGTAATGAATCCAATAAGCTGTTATGCCACAAACCACTTCGTTCCCTGACTCTAACAATACCATATATTGTTCTAGGGTTCTAACAGCCGAATTGGTTGCCAGCTATTGGTAAAATGTACAAAATAGCAGCTGAGTACATAATTGGCCAATCAGCTTGTTAACGGATCACTTAATGTTCATGTATTCACACTTCCCTTCCCCCTCACGCTCATGGCACCATTATGAGCGGACTCTCATTTCCATGAGTTGAGGTGAATGGCGTGGGACAGTGGGGGGATTATATACAGAACTTTGCAATGCCGACCAAGGAGCCATGGGGACATGGGGGAGAGGGTCATTACTAGGGGAAGGCACTGGGTGGAGATGTCGACGATTCCACCACCAGACTCATCCGCTGGGAAGACGTACCTTGTACTCGCTGGACCTGCTGCAGCCAATAACTACTCAGGCATTGTCCCAACAATGTGATGTCAGGTCTTGAATTTGAATGTGCTGGCTGACAGTCAACCTGACAAAGGGATGGGCATGGGAATCATACTGGCGCTTGACTTGTTCAATACGAGGGGCAGCTCGGCAGTCACAGTCCTCTGTCCAGCTTGCCATTCCTTTGAGAAGGATTCTGAGTGGGCTGATACACAGGGGCGGAGGGAGCAACCATACAACACCTGGGCAGGAGATCAATGTGCTGAAGTAAGGGTGTTGCATAGCTCTAGGAGACCCCCGTCAAAATCCTCGCAGTCGGTGATTCTATTGGATACCATTTAAAAAAAAAAGGTGTTTTACCAACTTGAATGTCACCTTGGCATGTTCATTTGATTGGGAATAGTGGGACAAGGAGCACATGTTGAACATCCGATGTTCCATGAAGTTCTGGAAGTCAGCACTGCTAATCGGTAGGCATCCATCGATCCTGAGTCAGAGGGGAACACCAACTTCTCGGAAGTATCTGCAGAGCATCCTGACGACTCTTGAAGCCGTTATGTCAGGTTCGCAGGGTAAAACTGCAGTCCAGCCTGACAATCTGTCTGCAATTACCAGGAATAACTTCCCTGCAACCTGGAGGAAATTGGCAGAGACAGACTCCAAAGGCCTTGTAGGGTGGTTGTCAGATAGGAGGGCTTCCTGTTGCTGGTTAGGTTGGAGTACCTGACATGACTTGCAGGTAGTGACAATGTTCTTGATATCTGAGTCAATGCCTGGTCAAAACACAGTCTGCTTACCTCAGTGATTTTTCGCATCTACCCCGTGGTGGTTGTCATGCAGGTGGGCAATAATATATGGCAATGGAAGGCAGCAGGAACTACAATCCACTGACCATACAGAACCAGCTCCCCGTCAGTGTAGAGACTTTCCCGAATCTTCCAGTACAGAAGGACAGTACTTTGTAGGTGAAAGTGGTTTGAAGGGAAACTGGAAGACACGCAGAGGAGGTGATGACCAAAGGCGGGGTCCACTCTTGCTGTGATTTGGAGCTCATGAAGGCTCCAGTCAGATTCCGTAGGTGAAGACTCGTCCACTATGGCAATGGTGTTGCAGGTGTGGGCCGGTTGACTGGGGCTCTGGAGAGTGCATCAGGGGCACAGAGCTGCTTCCCGGCAAGCCACACAGCTGCAAAGATGTAGAGCAAGACCTTCTCCTTCTATCTTTCGAGACGGAATTCTCAACTGCATCCAAGGCGTAGGAAATGAGAATAGGAATCAGTCGACGGTCATCAGTCATGAGGTGTGGGGTAGGCCATACAGGTACAGTCTGCACTTGAACATGGCACAGACGATGGCTAGCAGTTCCTGTTCGATAGTAGCATATCGGATCTCGGCGTCTGTCAGGATACGAGGGCAGCAATGAATCAGACGCACTCGTCTTTATCCATGGTCCTGAAGGAGGGTGTAACCAGTCCCATAGAGATGTGAAGCATATTTTTGAGGCAAAACAGGCAAGGCTGGGTCAAAGAGCGCCAGGGCAGGTGGTGAGAGTAGAGTTTCCTTCATACGCTCGAAAGCCTTGTCATGGTCTGGAGATCAGTTGAATGAATGTTTGGGAATCATCAGAGGATGTAGACGTTGGGCTGTGGCTGCGATGTCCTGGGTGAATTCTGCAGGTTGATTCACCGAGCCCATGAAGGAGAGCAGCTCAGTCAAGTTAGCAGGCTCGTGAAAGTCGAGGATGGCACTAACCTAATTCACATCTGCAGAGATGTCATCTCTACTTAGTGTGTAGTCACAGAAGTAGACACTAGGAGCAGTCACAATAAACTTTTCCTTGTTTAAGGTGATGCCATGCTCACGGTACCTGCTCAGCATCTGTTGAATCCTCTGCAGGTGTCCAGGAAAGTCTTCTTCGAACAAGAAAATGTCTTCCACGACCTTGATGCACTTCGTAATGCCTTTCAGAGATAAGTCACCTCGGAGACAGAAGGCGTCGCCAGTGGCTGTAAACCCATGGGTCCTATGCATTATTTGAACCTGCAACATGGCATGATGAAAGTGGTGAGGTGCCAATCCTCCTCAGCGAGTTCCATTTGCCAATAGCTGTGTAAGGCATCCGCAGTGGTGAAGAATTTGGTAGACAGTGTGACACTGCAAACTGCAGAGAACAGCATAGGAGAGGGATGTACAGGACGGGACATTTGACATATAACTTAGTCAAGTCCACTTTGATATGAACACCATTAGATTGTAAGATGAAGGGAGAGCATCTGCAAAGCTGTATGAGCCGTTTCTCTCTTGACATTTTCTTAAGGTTTATCATGACAGGAAAGCTGTGCCACCTCCGACACCACTGGCAAAAATCTTGAAGCGCTGCATCAACTTGCAGAGTGGGTGGGCTCTTTGGCACTGGTTCTCTTAAAGGAGGAGGGGCAGTCATGGGCGTAGCTGTGAAAACATATGTGGCAGCCGGATGAACAGAAGGCCTGTGTGTTGCAGGAGGAGTTGCAGGAGGTACAGGTGTAATCTTGGAATTAACATTCACAAACGAAACTGCCGAGGTTGTGAGGTAGTTAGGTACAGCCTGTGTGGGCAGGGAAGCTGTGGATGGGGGAGCTGTTCCACTCCACATGTGTGGCATTGTGTGTAGGAGTGCCGTAAATCTTGCATTTTCCTTCCGGCGTTGTAATTCGTCTGCTTTCCTCTGAAGCTCCATCCTAGCAAACTCGGCATCGTTCAGACTCTTGCAGAAACTTCAGAAGTTGAAAGATGTCAGTGCTATTATCTCATGTGGCTGTACTTTTGTGAGTTAACAGCGGTGGGAGGGAGTATGCGGCTTCATATTCTTTTTGAGTAGTGGTGAGGAAGCTGTGCAGTTCGTCTAGGGCATATGGGGAGTCTCCGGAATGGGATTTCGCTTTTCTATTGCTACTACTTCCATCGCTGCTCTGATGAGTTGGCGAGTTGCATCCCTCCTCCACTGCCGAGGCCACGTAACACTCGCCAAGCAGCCTCATCTCACAGGTACTGTGTGGAGATTTGTAGCTCGCGGATTGGACGGTGCAGCGACTGCTTCTTCCCATCTACCTCCAGACTATGGAACTCTCTTCCCCCTTCTGTCTTTCCTAATTCTTATGACCTTTCATCCTTCAAAAAGCAGATCTGTCGTCATCTCAGAGTCTAGTCCTCCATATCTCTGGGTCCTAGGTACTTTGACTGTTTTTTTCTGTCTGTCGTTTTCCTTTGTATGACATTACCTCATCTCTGCCTTGCCCTTAACCTTTTTCGTTTCCTTCGTCTTGGTATTTTCTCGTGCCCTGGCCTTTATTGATGAGGGCAGTTTCTGCCTGTCCCGGTGTCACACTCTTAAAAAAAAAATGTGCAGTAGAAAAAGGCCGGTAAAGCTAAGAGTGAGTATAATCCAGTAAAGTAAAACTAATTCCTTGGTAAAAAGTAGAGGAAATGAGTGAACAGTGTGTGAGTAAAGTGAAAAAAGCCACAAAGCACAACTGGGAGTGATACACTGTACTGACTCACTATACTACACTCGTTGAGCACTATGCACTACACTAGAATGTCTTTTACTGTATGTTAATCCAAAAGCGAAGCGTCGCTGGGGGCTCACTAACTCGGATGAGTAGGCTGATAATACAAAGTTCTTTTCTCGCTTATATGCACACAGAACCTGAAAAATACTCACTGCACCATGTATGGGCTAAGTATACAAAGTTCCTCTCTCCCTGTAAACTGTAAAGCAAATAGAACCTGCAAAACTCACTACGCCAGGTTGATATACTCACTGTTTTTAGTATATCCTACTCTCTGCACCATGTTGATATAGATTCTTCAAAGAAAAACTTCGCTCTGGTCTTAAAGTCTATTGTGAGAATATATATGCATGTATTTATACAAGAGACTATACATATATATTTACAAGAGACTATGCACAAGAAACTAAACACCCAGACAAACGGGAGAGGCACTAAACTTTCATGATCAATAATCTAAGAGGATGATACATGACTAACAGGATCCAAGGCTGTTTTGCAACTGATTACATTGCTTCTGGAAGTAAGCTTGAGGTAATGAATCTAACAAGCTGTTATGCCACAAACCACCTCGTTCCCTACTCTAACAATACGATATATAGTTCTAGCTCTCTAACAGCCAAATTGGTAGTCAGCTATTGGTAAATTATACAAAGCAGCCGAGTATGTAATTGGCCAACCAGCTTGTTAAAGGACCATTTAATGTTCATATATCCACAGCTTTTAATTTCTTATCTTTTGAATGTAGCGTGAAGTCAGAAAAACATGAGGCAGTATTCATCTTGCAAGGATTCAAACACATTATGGCATGAGAGAGGCACTGCACTCGAACTTTGACAAGCGTCTTTCCAATTTCTTCAACTAATAAGAGATGAGTATTGGGAGCCTTAAAATAATCTTTATTTTGTTCGTAATACAACCACAGGAGTTTGTGGATGTAGGAATGTCCATTCAAATGGGTGAGGAAGTTCTTAAGTGGAGGTTAGCGACAGAAGGCAGTCCGAGCAATTATTATCGACTATCCACTGGAACAGAATTACATTTGCCAACCCGTCAATGTTTCTTAACATCAAATTCATCATATGATTGGCATACTGGGTGGTATCTGTGGCTGGCAAGGAACATTCACACCAACCAACTGATTTAGATGATCGATAATCACCCGATAACATTCTATTTTTTAAGTAAATGCTAAGTAGCCTTGATGATGTACAGTATAATACTAACTCTTAGTAACTACAGCTGAAGGGTCTTGTGGACTTAAATAAGACTGTCCTGGACAGTTCGATGCTAAGTCTTCCTTCAGTTACGGTTCTCTTTCTATGCCTACATCAACACCAAATATCATGGATATTCGTTACACGTGTCTTATTATCGCTTCACATCTGACAAGTCACAATACTCCCCATCTCTGTTTCTCTTTTTGTTTTCTTCGTGCCCAGGCTTGATGAGGGTAGATTTATTTTTTTTTTGCCCATCATGGTGTCACAATCATAAAAAAAGAAAAAAAACTCATAGAGACAAGTTAATACCAAAATTAGAATGGAGTGTTTGAAGAGAGGGGACTTCCAGGATTACTTTAAAGATAAGATACTAAAGAATGAGTTTGAAGTAATGAGACTTGAAAAACATGAGACACTCCAGAGAGAACAAATAACATCAATGTGAATATCTAAATTTTGATTAAGAAACTGGATACAGAATGAGAAGCAAAAATTGATACTAAATTGTTCACTTTCCTTAATAGGATTGCATAACAGCTGCAAATGTTATAATAGTTGAAAAGTCTATCACACTTCATAAGATGAAAACAAGTTCACTTACTGTTGGCTCACTAAGTTTTTATGTATCACATTGGTTCTCAGTAATGGAGTTCATACAAAGAATTTCAGTATTCACAGAAAACAACTCAATGTATAAGATTCCTATGACAGCATTCGGTTAAATTCCGATTCTGGCAAGGTAGCAACTTTATGACTACCTTAGGTATGATGACAATTGAATTACAAAAAAATACATAATTTTATTGACCTAAAAATAGCCATACACTCAACCCAAATTCCAAACATTAAAAGCAATTAATAAATTAATGTCAATTACCAGTTATTCTTAGCTAAGAATTAGCAGTACACCAAATAACAAACATATGTAGACTGTTAAATATTTCCAATACTGCAACAATAATCACAATGAGATTTGATATTATTTATATATTACTATATTATTATTCCGTATACTGAGATTCCAAGATCCAATTGAACCTGCCAGTGCTTTAGATATAGTAGCTTTTAGAGAGACTGCAAAAGACCTGGTGACTGGTAATTATCCAAGACACATACAGGCAGCAATAGGTTCATGCACTATCATACTCATTTCAAAGACAATTGTGCCAAGGCCAGTAGCTTAAAATATTTTGACATTTAGCATGCATACACAAAAGGGTAAGATAAGAGAAATTATGGTACATCTGTAAGCAGACTTAACACTCATTATCCAAAATAGATGCTAATATATTATCAAAAAGATTGATTAGAATGCAGAACATGGTACTGATGCTGCAGGATATGCAGTAGAAAGCCCAAGAAATTCAACTGAGGCCACAGATAAGTAAATGTACTGCAGTCTCGTAATCTCGCATAAGAGCAAAACAATTGACACTGTAGTGATCACAGTTATTCCACACAAGAAAAGCAGCAGTTGGCCGTACCTGCCTACTAATCTAACTTAAAATACCAAGCGCCTGTTGGCCATCATTAAACGTTTATTGAACCAGTATTCTCATTCTATGGTATCTTGTTACTGTATATGTGCAGCATCTGATACTGACATAATGATTCCTTTTGATCGGAGAAGAGGCATAGTCGCACATAAGTGTTTCGATATCAACAAAGCAGCTATTATCATGTCTTCGTAGCAAAGTTACCCAAATTGTGAAAATAAATATGAATTCCTCAGTCTCAAGACTTTAAAGAAGCTACTTTCAAAGGAAAGGAAGCATAGTGCATGGTGATAAATGTAAAAAGAGTGCAGATGTGAGATTAACATATGTTATGCCTGAGACTTTTTAAAGGATAAAGAGGATATTTTGGAATGAAGTTAAAAGAGTGACGAGATATAAGCTTGGTAGGGCATAGAGCATGAATGGAGTAGACAGAAAGTTAAAAGTGGATAAGAGGGAGGTAAGAGTAAAATGAGCCAAGTATCTCGGGTTGTTGATTATAGAGGATGATAAAGAGGTAGTGATTGTATAGTGGAAGAGGCTAGGATGATGCCTGAAAGAGGTGAAGAGAGTGATATGACATGAGGCAAAATGGCAAGGATAATAATGTAAGTTGGTAAGGCATAAGGGTTAAATGAGTGTCATGTGAATTGCCTATCAAAGGACAGAAAAAATAGTTAAATGGATTCTGAAGATCCAGAATCCGCACTTCAAACAAGGAAAGTATCTGACTAATTGAGGGAGTGCAGGTGTGGTCCTAGTATATATAGAGAGGTAACTATGAATGTTGTAATATTAGGGAATTAAATATACGGAGTGTTTTTGATAAAATATACGGCATATGTTGACTGAGAATACTTAGAGAGGGATTGAGTTAGAACATTATGGGTTCAAGGGAAGAAAAGGCGGTGTGGAGAATCTGTGGTGAGAAAAGTGTTACAAATTTTATAAAAAGTAAGTCTATTCATAGGCGCTCCTGAACGTTGAGTATTTGACATAAGTCGATAAAAAGCGATGATATATGCTATAAATGCATGCAAGAATAAGAAGTCTGTTAAAAGCTCATTGAACTTGATATAAGTAAAGGATTGATTGTGAGAATTGGGAATGGCGAATTTATTGGTTTTAGGTAAAAGTAGGAATGCGTTATGGTAGGCAGAAATATTAAATAACTTTGTGACAATGAAAATCTATGAAAAGTGAATCAATAATTATATGCTAATTAGACTGCAATATTGGCCTATTCTGAGGAGAAACTAAAGCAGCTGGTGGTTGACTTTGTAAAGGTGTGTAAGATTAGGAATATAAAAGTGAATGTGAGTAAAAGTGTAATTTATGAAGTATGCAAATATGTTGATGGTAGTAGGTTGCATGTGAGCGTGATTTGTGATATGCTTGAGGAAGAGGATAGTGTCAACTTTTTAGGGCAATTGCATAGGTGAATGGTGAAGTAAACTCGAAGGTCAATTGTAGCCCGATGGAAAAGAACCTTCTAGATGGATGAAAAGTGTGCTGAGAAATATGTATTTAAAATCAAATGCAATGAAGAGGTTGCATAAACTCATAACTGTGCCTCTGGCATAGCATGGAGCAGAGACTTGAAATGTAAGAAAGAATCAAAGGCATAGACTGAATGTAAAGTGGACTGAGTTTTTGAAAAGTGTGACTAGTGCGTCACGTGAATGAATAGAAAAGCAATGTGGAGGTGAGTTGGAGACTGTACATTGAAAGAATACTGGTTGATAAATCACAGTAGAAAGTATAGAGATGATCTGGGTACATGGAAAGATTGAATGAGGAACAAATAGCAAAGGGAATGTGGAGAGTAGAAATAAATTGAGTAAGGTCCAACAGAAGGGAAAACTGAGGTGGATGTATGGGACAGAAAGAGTATGAGATACACATATCATATTAGTGGAGGAGGGAAAAGAGAGTGAGGATTGGAGAGAGTTTACGAATAGAGGATGTGGCAAAAAGAAGTTTACTTGAACCACCTCTGCACAATAGTATGGGAAGAGCAGCTGCAGGGATTAGGGATGCCCTAGATTCAAGCATTAGGGATACACCAGCAATATGTTGAGTTCCATCTGCCATATGAACCGTACCCTGATTAGAGTGCATGTAATCCAGACCACGTGGTATGGGAGTTATTGTAGCTACCTTTCATCACCAGGGTCTTAAGCTGTTAGGGATAAAGTGTATGGATCTTTAGGTAAATGATTATCAGATTTTGCTGGGTAATCCTCTTTACAAAGGACACTCAGGAATTTGTATATTAGATAGACTTTTTAACCTATGGTTAACAACAGACCAATATATCATGAACACGGAAGCTTCAGCAATAGCATATCTGCGCATAATGTATCGTAAAAGCGTCAAGTTATAACTCTTAACTAATAATTAAAAAGATTAGTAAAGATTTAATCTTAGAAGAATAAATTGACGCTATGTGTCTACCTGTTGAGAATAATAATAATAATAATAAAAACCAGGATGATAGCACAGCATTACTTTAAGGTCTCAACCTTCCAGGCACAGAATGAGCAGTAAGTCTGGGTTTTGATGCTTGTAATACAAAAAGAGTGGATCTAAAGGTCTTTTCTCTATGAACCCACAGACGACAGTAAAATCAGCAATTTAGGAATAAAAAATAAGAATGACTAAGCAAAAACCAGCCTCGTGACACAATGTGATCTTTTTATTCCTGGCTACCATGATGACGATGACAAATATCTCTCTCTCTCTCTCTCTCTCTCTCTCTCTCTCTCTCTCTCTCTCTCTCTCTCTCTCTCTTTTATATATATATATATATATATATATATATATATATATATATATATATATATATATATATATATATAATATAATATATATATATATATAATATATATATATATATATATAAATATATATAATTATATATATATATATATATATATATATATATATATATATATATATATATATATATATATATATATATATATATATATATATATATATATATATATATATATATATATATATATATATATATATATATATATATATATATATATATATATATATATATATATATATATATATATATATATATATATATATATATATATATATATATATATATATATATATATATATATATATATATATATATATATATATATATATATATATATATATATATATATATATATATATATATATATATATATATATATATATATATATATATATATATATATATATATATATATATATATATATATATATATATATATATATATATATACATATATATATACATATACATATATATATATATATATATATATATATATATATATATATATATATATATATATATATATATATATATATATATATATATATATATATATATATATATATATATATATATATATATATATATATATATATATATATATATATATATATATATATATATATATATATATATATATATATATATATATATATATATATATATATATATATATATATATATATATATATATATATATATATATATATATATATATATATATATATATATATATATATATATATATATATATATATATATATATATATATATATATATATATATATATATATATATATATATATATATATATATATATATATATATATATATATATATATATATATATCAGTCAGTCTATCTTTATCTCTCTCTCTTCAAGTTATCTATTGATATATTACATAATCTCTTTTTATCTTTTCTCTCAGAGATAGATATAAAGCTAGATGCAGATGATAATAATAATAAAAATAATAATAATAATAATAATAATAATAATAATAATAATAATAATAATAATAATAATAATAATAATAATAATAATAATAATCATAATTTTAATAATAACTATAATAATAACAATATAATAATAATAATAATAATGATAATAATAATAATAATAATAATAATAATAATAATAATAATAATAATAATAATAATAATAATAATAATAATAATAATAATAATAATAATAATAATAATAATAATAATAATAATAATAATAATAATTATTATTATTATTATTATTATTATTATTATTATTATTATTATTATTATTAAACAAATGTATAAGAAGTCTTGATATTAAAAAAAAAAGAATGCTTTGAAAACATGATAGAGAGGTCTCGTTCCATGATATTCTTGCACTCAGCATCTGAAAGGTAGACAGACCTGCTCAATGGCCGTGGGGTCTCCAAGGTGAACATTTAATAATATAATGGTGGTATCACTGCCGTCGCACAGTCAAAGGAAAACTAGCACACCAAAAAGGGGCCAACCAAATTATAAGGGCCGCCAACATTAACTGCCTTTTCAGTAACAAACTGGTAATTACTCCCGAACCTGGATAAAAATAATAAAAAAAAAAAATCTAATAAAATAGAATAATCGCTCGGTTTATAGTCTTTACTTCTGCTCTAAATTATATTTTAAGTATCTCGGTGTAGTTTTGTTAGTAGTAATAACCGTGAAAATATGGGTTAGTGGAGATATACGTATTATTTACAGCCCAAGATATTTTTTGGTTTCATTTTTTGTCGCTATCCTTGAATTGCACAAGGATTTTAGACGCCACTGAAAGATATCACTGGGGAAATTAGTAACAGGTAGTCCATTTTGGGAGACTTAATATACATTAAATCACTCAGAAGTCGAGAGAATGGCATACACTGATTGGTCGGGAGTAAATCCTTGTCTTATCCAATTAGTAAAATTGGGGCGTGAAAATGATTCACTGGGAACCCGAACTTATCTCGGAAAAAAGTTCTAGCTTTAAGTTTATTGATTTGTATTTCCATTTCTTTTCTTCTTCATTTTGTCACCTTTACCTGTCTGCCCAGAGAAACCTGTCTATGCAATATGTAAAAAGAATCACGGTGACGACAAATATATTTAAAAGCCGATGAAAAAACGAAGAGAGACATGATGAAATTATGACACATGCTTTCAGACTACAGCAACTGGGATCAGCGGTTCCAAATCTGAGCATGGGATATTGGTCCTATGATTATCGACCACAAATTGTACAAATGCTCTTAATTAGCTTCAACTTTATCGCCTATTTTCTGACAAGCGATTTCCAAATACCCTTTTCATTACACCGATTGGCATTTATGTTAGATATGGGATCCAATGATGAAGGCCCTATTTCTTA
>JAXCGZ010003809.1:40000-45000 GCA_037179515.1 Halocaridina rubra
TGGAGTCCGTGTGAACGTGTGGCTTTAAAGGATTCTCTTGTTATAAATCTATGAGATGTTCTTGTTACGTGTGAGTAACCATATTTCACGCAAGGGTTTTAAATAAGGAAATATAAAAGTTCAAACAGTTTTGTGCTGCGTCTTTTGTTTCATGAGGGTGCACAGTTAAACCGCTACGTGTTGGGGAAAGAACTCGGCCTTTTATAAAGATGGTATATTCTATGGTCAGAGTAGAAAGAAACAGAAGGAAGCTAAATAAGATTTAGAGGTTTAAATATGCCATGAAGTTTGTAATACAAATATATGACAGAGAACTAAAGAATATAGTTCAGCAACCTGTCACTCGTAGTCGTGACGAATGTCGTACATAAGCATCTGATATTCAATAACTTGCAATTAGACTGAGTAATCGTGTATAAAAGTAAAGGATCTGTAGCATCACTGAAAAATGGAAATTATCATATAAAAATTCTATAGCTTTAAGGAACTGGTTCTAGGGCCAAGAGCTTCATACCATTATCATAGAGTAATGCTGTATATAAAAATAGAATATATATTGGTTGAAGGGAGAATCTATTCTTATCATAACGATAATTACTGGATTACGGTTACATTTGCTCTGTAATAGTTGCAAAGTCATACAAAGTGTTCTTGCATTCAAAATCTTTCCGAAAATTACTACGATCGTGGAAATTATTAGAATATGTGAGATCAACGTTGGCTGACAGATCTTAGAAAACATGAAATCTCGAGGTAAGTAATTTGTTTGGATATACGGACAAAACACTACATCTCTGAGCAGAAAAAGAGATAAAACTATTTATTTTTTATAAATGATCATGGACTTCTTGTATTCATGATAGAGTATAGTGTACATGCCCATTCATTCTCTGAGTAACAATAAAATTCTACTATTGAAATTTAACAAAAAAGCTAAAAATAATCGTTTATGTATTGCATACCAAATATGCATGGCATAACACTCAAGAACTATTGCTTAAGAAAGCCATATGCAGATATTTGTGATGATATTTAAGTATTTGATAATGAATAAATTAAAAAAGCTTAAAGAAAAACAAATCCTTTTTAGATAACTTTGTAAGTAACAAGTAATTTAATTTTATTCTTTAGGTTTACTCGCACAATGTCTCCTGAATGTCACTCTGTATGACACTTGCCTATCTAATAATCTTAATAGGGTATCTTAAATCTTAACTCTCTCTTAAAAGAAAAACCTTCATCCTCTCCATATATATCTTATATATTACAAAGCTCAGCAGTGGCCTCCCACCAGGGAAGAAAGTATGCTGTCATCCTCCACATATGAGAATCACCTTTATTTGAGGTCCGTGACCTCTCGTTAGATAATAGCACCCATTTCACACCGTCAGCATACATACATCCATCCCCCTTCTGTCAATAACAGGTTCATGGGCAGCTCCAGCAATAGCAGCAGCTTCCTTTTGCTTTTCTCATTCTTTTCCTCTCGTCACCCTTTATATGACAATACTTCTTTATCTTCTAATTATTATTATTATTATTATTATTATTATTATTATTTATTATTATTATTATTATTATTATTATTATTATTATTATTATTATTATTATTATTATTTTATTATTATTATTATTATTATTATTATTATTATTATTATTATTATTATTATTATTATTATTATTATTATTATTATTATTGCATCGTTATTGATCTTACCAGGCCAGAGCTACTGCGTGCGAACTGATAATAGATATTCCAAGTACTTGATACTTAATTTTACTCAGAAGCTACATGATTTCTCTATGCCTCAAAGCTCCCTGCCCCTGAGGGGGACATTTCTGTCTAGAACGTAGATCTGCCCACGGCAAAGGTCCAAATCTTAACTGACGCTCTCTGGGTATGCTCTCCACTCTGGTGGTTGGAGTTTCGGTGAAGCGCTCTGCCCTCTACCGGCCTAAAGGCAAAATTACATTTGACTTTCTTAACACTTTATATATATATATATATATATATATATATATATATATATATATATATATATATATATATATATATATATATATATATATATATATATATATTATATAATAATAATAATAATAATAATAATAATAATAATAATAATAATAATAATAATAATAATAATAATGATAATAATAATAATAATAAAAATAATAATAATAATAATAATAATAATAATAATAATAATAATAATAATAATAATAATAATAATAATAATAATAATGATAATAATAATAATAATAATAATAATAATAATAATAATAATAATAATAATAATAATAATAATAATAATAATAATAATAATAATTATTTGCATTGTGATAAAAGGCCACTTTTACTTGTATAGAAGACCAAGCGGGTAAGAGTTCTACCTAAAAATCCATAAAGGTAAATCTGTACTCGATGCATCTACTGAGTTGACAATGGGTACTATTACAAAGGAAATTAGCTAGCCTCTCATTTTCAAAGGTGCCTCTGGTCAGGTAACAATTGTGTTTCTTTATTAATCTCTCTCTCTCTCTCTCTCTCTCTCTCTCTCTCTCTCTCTCTCTCTCTCTCTCTCTCTCTCTCTCTCTCTCTCTCTCACACTACACTCTTCCTTCATTTCTTGCACCGTGTGTTTCTACACCATTGAAATCTTCTGTTCACCACTTCACACAACAACAACACCGAAGGACCACCCACACTGTACCTCACACCTTCATCCTCAATCTTCCATTACTCACCACGGTCTCCATTTTTCTCACCCCTCATCATGCCCTCACCCTCAGCCCCCAGCCTATTACTTCTCTTCCAATACCATTCCATAAATATGGCTACAAGAGTAATCTCACTCCTATAACCTTTACCCTTTTTTCTCCTCCTCTCCTCCTCCCTCATCTCTTCCTCTTCATCCCCCATTGTTCACTTTTCTTTTCATTCTACCCTCAGTTTTTTTTAGTCTTCTGTTCTTTGTCCAGTCCATTACATGCCTTTGAAGCTCTCTCTCTCTCTCTCTCTCTCTCTCTCTCTCTCTCTCTCTCTCTCTCTCTCTCTCTCTCTCTCTCTCTCTCTCTCTCTCTCTCTCTCTCTATATATATATATATATATATATATATATATATATATATATATATATATATATATATATATATATATATATATATATATATACATATATATATATATATATATATATATATATATATATATATATATATATATATATATATATATATATATATATATATATATATATATATATATATATATATATATATATATATATATATATATATATATATATATATATATATATATACATGGCCCCACACACCCTTTTAAGGGGGGTGACAGAGACAAAATCCACGCATTCACTAGGATGCAAACAGGCCTTAACTACTACTCTTAGCTCCTTGAGGATAAAAGGTTGCTAAATGTTCCTCCTTCCACCCTGGTTGGTTCATCCACAAGATAGGCAGGCAAAGATATTCCTCATTGAGGGCCTGACAGCCGCAGTTGGTTTGCCCCCTTGCTTCATCATATGGCAACTCCCCTCACACCCGTCCATCACAGTTTGCTGAGCTAACATGTGAGAGAAATCCCTTTGGCCAATGTCACCTATGCACAATATTCCTCTACTCATTCCAATCTCTTGCAAGCTTCCCTTCTGCTCCACTGACATTACACGTTCATCCAATGCTCTTTTCACTCCATCCATCCATCTCATTCAAGGTCTTCCTTTTGGCTTAGCTGAAGTTACTTCTGCCCTCCACACTCTCTTTGCTATTCTTTCATCACTCATCATTTCCATGTGTCCAAACCTACTCGACACTCTCTAATCTAACCAATCCGACAGCCTTCTTTCAAAACTCGGTCTCTACTTGATCTCCTCATTTCTCACACTATCTAATATAGATACACAAATCATACTTCCCAAACACCTCATCTCCAATACATTTTACTTTTCTTTTGTCTTATCTTGCATTCCATGTCCTTGCCCTATGCAATGCTGTCTGCACAATCAAACCTTCATATATCGTTCTTTTTGCATTCATTCCTAAAAATCTATTTCTCATCACTCTTTTCAACCCATCTAGACACTTTACTAGCTTCATTCACTCTATGATTTACCTCAGCATCCACTCATCCATTCCTTGGTCCATGTGACCCAAGATACTTAAATCTCTCAACTTCTTCAAGCAACTCTCAATTCACTATTATATTCATTCTACCAACATTAACACTCCTTGCACATCTCATGACTTAACCTTTACCAATATTCACTTGCAACTTCCTTCTTTCACACACCCTAACAAATTCAGTCACCAAACGATTCATTTCATTCTCAGTATTAGCCACCAGTGCTTTGTCATCTGCTAATAGCAATTGATTTAATTTCCACAACTTTACATACTCACACTATTACTCCAAGTCTCTGTCTAATACACTTTGATTTACTTTTCTTACCACTCCATCCATATAAACATTAAACAACCACGGCTACATGGTACAACCTTGATATAACCCTACATTCACCTCAAACCAATCTCTCATACCATTACTGACTCACACTTGCTCCACTATTCATGTAAAAACTCTTACCGGCATTAAAAACACTTCCACAAATTCCATACTGTTGCAATGCACTACATGCCTCTCTATCAACCCTGCCAAAAGCTCTCTCTAAATCCATAAAGGACCAAAAGGTGTCCCCACCTTTCTCTAAGAATTTCTCACACCCCTGTCTTGTCACAAATACCTGATTCACACAGCTTCTTCCTCTCCTGAAACCATAATGATCCTCCTTAATCAATCTCTCATACATTTTCTTATTCTCTCAGAAACACTTCCATATACCTTACCAACTACACTCAACAATCTAATCCCTCTAAAACTACTACACTCATACTTAATTCCTTTTCTTTTATAAAGTGGAACTACACTTGCACTCCTTCAATCAAGTGGGACCCCCCCTTTTCCTAAAACATGCATTCAG
>JAXCGZ010003809.1:60000-62500 GCA_037179515.1 Halocaridina rubra
AATGCCAAGGAAGTACTTAAGTTTACCCCCCATGGTTGGTCCTAGGAAAAGTGTTTGTCTTCACCGTCACAAATTTTAATTGGTGCTTGATGTTTTGAAAAAACCACTTCCTGTTTTGTATGTGTGACAAACATCTTAAGATTAGAGTTGCAAGAAGCGAGATATTATGTGGTTCACTAATGACGAAGATCCATATGTAGTTTGTTAAAGTACATATGCACTTATGCATACATCCAATTCCTTCATGGTTATGACAGAGTGGATAGGGATCGATATTTTGATATGCCTGACACTAGAACTAGAGGTCATAGTTTGAAGTTCGTAAAAAAATTTCTTTGTAGGATGTAAGGAAGTACTCTTTTAGTGTAAGAGTAGTTGATAACTGGAATTCGCTAAGCGAGGAGGTAGTTAATACTAACTCAATCCATAGTTGTGAGGACAAGTATGATAAGTATCACAAGTACAAAATGGAACTGATCAGGAAACGGAAAGTTACGAGCTTGGGGCTCTTTCCCGTAAGCACAATGAGGTAATTACATTCATATATACATACATACATACATACATACATACATACATACATACATACATACATACATACATACATACATACTTTTTCTATGAGTGTGACACCGGGACAGGCAGAAACTGCCCTCATCAATAAAGGCCCGGGCACGAGAAAATACCAACATGAAGGAAAAGAAAAAGGTTAAGGACAAGGCAGAAATGAGGTAATGTCACACAAAGGAAAACGACAGAAAAAAAAAACCAGTCAAAGTACAGAGGACCCAGAGATATGGAGGTCTAGGCCCTGAGACGACGATAGGTCTACTTCTTGAAGGATGAAAGGTCATAAGAATTAGGAAAGACAGAAGGAGGAAGAGAGTTCCAGAGTCTGGAGGTAGATGGGTAAAAACAGTCGCTGCACCGACCAATCCGCGAGCTACAAATCTCCACACAGTACCTGTGAGATGAGGCTGCTTGACAAGTGTTACGCATCCTCGGCAGTGGGGGAGGGATGCAACTCGCCAACTCATCAGAGCAGCGATGGAAGTAGTAGCGTTAGAAAAGAGAAAGGGAAGATACCTTACGGCGAAGAGAGATAGAATCTAGATTAGAAGTAAGAGAAGGATCATTAATGAGTCTGACTGCCTTAGATTCAACCCTATCGAGGAGATAAGTATAAGAAGAAGCACCCCAGAAGTGTCAGGAGTATTCTAAGCAGGGACGGATAAGACCTTTATAAATTTTAAGTAACTGTAAAGAGGAGTATTAATGACGAATACGAAACAAAACCCCCAATTTTTTGGATGAAGATTTAGAAATTTGGATTATGTGATTCCTCCAAGACAAGTTAGAGGTTATATGGATTCCTAATATGTTGATAGAATTAAGAGGGTAAATTTTGTTAGTTTTGAAGACAATAGGGTCATCAGGAGGAGTAGAATATAAAGAGATAGCTAAAAACTGTCTTGGAGGCATTGAATTTAGCTAAATTTTTAGTGCCCCACTCAGATACTCTCTGCAAATCGGAGTTGAGAGTAGAAGAAAGAGTGATACTAGACTGATTTCGAATAGCAGATGAAGGTTGTGAAGAAAAGGCAAAGGAAAAGTGAAGGGTAGAATCATCAGCAAAGGTATAAAGAAGAGAGGAAGATGATGAATGTAGAAGATCATTGATGAAGAGAAGGAACAGAGTAGGTGAAAGAACAGAGCCCTGTGGAACACCTCTGGTAACATCCATCCATACATACATACATACATACATACATACATACATACATACATACATACATACATACATACATACATACATACATACATACATACATACATACATACATACACATTTTGTTCATTGTATAGGAAAATGACCTACCAGAGTCTATAAATTAATTCATAAATATGTTTGCATATGATGCAAGATTGTGAAGAAAGCAAGAGATGAAAACAATGGTAGAGAACTTCAGGAAAACTTAAATAGTCTGTATGAGTGGTCAGAAAAGTGGCTAATGAAATTAGATATTTCTAAATGCAAGGTAATGAGAATGGGTACAAATGAAAGAAGGCCCAAGCTTGACTGCCAGCCCAAGCATGACTACTAAATGGTAGGAGGAGAACTTCAAGAGAAAGAGAATTAGAGAGATATTGGAGTAAGCATACTGGCAGATTTGTCTCCAGAAATGCATATAAATGGCATAGTAAGGGTAACATATGCTTTCTTAGCGAAAGTAAGGGTATCCTTTAGGCACATGGACAAGGAAATGTTCAGAAATATTAATGTAACCTGTGTGAGGCCGAAGCTTAAATATGCAGCCCCTTTTTGGAATCCACATTTTAAAAAGCAAGTGGTTAACCTGGAAAAAATTCAAAGACATGTCACGAAACTGATGTCAGAAATACGCAATTTCAGTTATGAGGATATGCTGAGGGAATTAGACTTACCATCACTCGTAGCTAGAAGAATGAGGGGGGGGGTATGGTGATGGTTTTTAGATTC
>JAXCGZ010003809.1:70000-72500 GCA_037179515.1 Halocaridina rubra
AGGGCAGGAGAGAAAGGAACTAGAAAAAAGAATAAAGAAGCTGGAAGGGGAAAAGGGTCAACTAGAAACTAGAATTTATAAACAAGAAGATAAAAACAAACAACTGAATGACAACCTAAAGGAATTAGATGTTAGTTCACTGCTCTCTTCTGAGAGAGACGAGATTGCTGCTTGGAATGTCCAGATTAAGGAAAACATGGAACAGTTCAGAAACGAGTTCCAGAAGCTGAATATGGAAAATGATGCCATGAAAACTTCCTTTGCTGATGCACTAAAGGGGAATGTGGCAGTAAAAGAGGCTGTAAAGGTGGTGGCACTGGAAAACATACAAACAGTTGACTATAAAGAGACAGTAATCGAAAAAATGAAAGACGTTGTGATGGAAAGGGCAAACCCACTCATCAGACAGGTACTTGATAAGGAGAAGACAGTGGTAATCTCAGGCATAAGCGAATCCCAGGAGCCAACATGGCAGGGGAGACTTTAAGAAAATAAAGCTAGGGTTGTAGACCTGATAAGAAAGCTTGGAGTAGTTTGTGGTTCTGGGGATATTGTAAACATACAGCAATTAGGTAAATATTCGAGGGAAGGAAAACCGAGACCAACAAAAGTAACCTTTGAGAGAGGGGAAACATGTAGGGAAATATTGTTGAGAATAAAAAGTCTAAAAGACCTTCAAGAATTCAAAGAAGTGTTCATTAGATGATACAGAACACAGGAAGAGATGGGAAAGATAAAAAACTTGTTGCAAGAGGCAAGAAGGTTAAATGAGGAAAGAAATGAAGAACAGAAGAAAAATTTTCGTTACAGAGTTCTTCCAGACAAAGGGGAGATAAAGAAGATAATGACAGAAGATCAGGGGATGGGGCCTCATTAAGATTGTTATACACAAATGCTGATGAATTAGCTGGTAAGGCAGTAGAATTAAAAGATAGGATTCACAACAGTAAAGCAGATATAGTAGCAATTACAGAGACTAAGTTGAGTGAGGACATAAACAGTGTCACAGTTTTTCCTAAGGGCTTCAGAATACTAAGGGTTGAAAGATCTGAGAGGACTGGTGGAGGGATAGCACTGCTCATAAGTGAAAGGATTCAAGTTGAAGAAATAAACTTGGCTATAGAAAGTGAGTTCAAGGAATTTCTTGTTGCTCGCATAAATACTGGGTCAGAGAGCATTATAATAACTATTGTATACAACCCACCAAGGAACCAAAATAGGCATGAAGTTTATGAGGAAAGTCATATAGGTACTATTGAAGTCATAAACTCAGTTATTAACTTGGCACGGGAAAAAAATGTAGGATTTTGATTATGGGAGACTTTAATCATAAAGAGATAGATTGGATAAATCTTGACCCACACAGTGGTGAGGACTCATTCGGGGCAAGATTCCTAGATTGCGTACAAGGGAATTTCCTACACCAACATGTAATGGAACAAACAAGGGCCAGGGGTGGGGATGAGCCATCACTACTTGATCTAGTGTTCACAGATAATGTGTTGGATATTGAAAAAATTGAATATGAACCACCAATTGGAAAGAGTGACCACTGTGTGTTGTTGATGGAGTATATCATTGAAGATATTCTTCCTGAGAGTAGAGGCACTGAGGACATGAGGAGGAACTATCCGAAAGGAGATTACATCAAAATTAATTTATTTATTTTGCAACAAATCTGTACAAGAAATGTATGACATCTTTTGTGAGAAATATGGGAAGATAGTAGATTGCTGCATACCTGTCACCAAAGTAGGTGTAATTCATGCCAGAGAGAAATGGTTTGATAATGGGTGTAAAAGAGCTAAGGAGTGGAGAGACAAATGCTGGAAAAGGTATAGGAGGAGAAAAAACATAAATGCCTGGCAAACCTACAAAAGAGCAAGAAATGACTACGTAAGTAAAAGGAGGGAGGCAGAGAGAGACTATGAAAGGGACATCACCAGGAAGGCTAAAGAAAATCCCAAGCTTTTCCACAGCTTTATCAGAGGAAAACTGAAGGTAAAAGAACAGGTTTTAAGGCTAAAGAGAGCGGATGGAAGCATCACTGAGACGGATGAAGAGATCTGCAAAGAATTGAACAAGGAGTTTCAGTCAGTATTTACAGTAGAAAATACCCCACCCCCTCAGATTGCAGTGATAGAAGCTCAAGGGCCGGTATTAGAGAACATCAACCTTACAGCCACAGAGGTATGCAAAGCGCTGATGGATTTAGATGTTCATAAAGCTACAGGTCCTGATGACATATCCCCTCATGTGCTTAAAAAATGCGCAAGCACAATATCAGTGGCACTAAGTATCATATTTAAGGAGTCACTGGAGTCGGGGGAGATTCCAAGATGCTGGAAACAAGCAAATGTGATACCTATCTTCAAAAAGGGAAGGAGGGATACGGCTCTGAACTATAGACCAGTTTCCTTGACCAGCATAGTTTGCAAAGTTATGGAGAAACTACTAAGGAAACATATCTCTCTTCATTTGGAATCCTTCAACTTTTTGT
>JAXCGZ010003809.1:77500-87500 GCA_037179515.1 Halocaridina rubra
CTTGAGGAAGTTGATCAGTTTAAGTATTTAGGCTCGGTTATAGCTGCAATTGGTGGAGTGGAAGCAGATGTGTGTCACAGAGTGAATGAAGAATGTAAAGTGTTGGGTGCGTTGAAAGGAGTGATGAAGAATAGAGGGTTGGAAATGAATGTTAAGAAAGTTTTGTATGAGAAAGTGGTTGTGCCAACTGTGATGTATGGATAAGAGTTATGGGGTATGAAAGTAAGTGAGAGACGGAAACTAAATGTGTTTGAGATGAAATGCCTGAGGAGTATGATTGGTGTATCTCGGTTGGATAGGGTTAGGAATGAAGTGGTGAGAGCAAGGACTGGTGTGAGGAGATAAATTGCAGCCAGAGTAGATATGAATGTTCTGAGATGGTTTGGCCATGTGGAAAGGAAGGATGATGAAAGGCTGCTGAAAAAGGTGATGAATGCGAGAGTTTATGGGAGAAATACTAGAGGGAGGCCAATATAATTCCCCAAGACAGACCGCCTTCATTTAATTAGACAGCCTCTTTGTTCAGCCGTGTAATGTCTATTTATAGTTTTCCATTAGTCTTTTTCTTATCTATATGTATGTTTGTATGTTCATATGTAATTTGGTCTATATGCATATAACTTTTTAGATGTATGTATATGTTTGTATATATGTATGTGTATATGCATTTGTTTGTATGCATATGTACATGCGTGTTTGCATATTTAGTTATCTATTTGTTATTTTATGTAAATAAGGCCTCCTCTCTGTTATTTTTAAATTTTTTCATATTTTTCATATATATATATATATATATATATATATATATATATATATATATATATATATATATATATATATATATAAATAATATATATATATATATATATATATATATATATATATATATATATATATATATATATATATATATATATATATATATATATATATATATATATATATATATATATATATATATATATATATATATATATATATATATATATATATATATATATATATATATATATATATATATGTGTGTGTGTGTGTGTGTGTGTGTGTGTGTGTGTGATTACCTAATTGTGATTACCTAATTGTGTTTACGGGAAAGAGCCTAAAGCTCGTATCTTCCCGTCTCCTGATCGCTTCCATTTTATACTTAGTGATACTTATCATACCTGTCCTTAAAACTATGGATTGAGATAGCATTAACTACCTCCTCGCTTAGCCAATTCCAATTATCAACTACTCTTACACTGAAAAAGTATTTCCTTACATCCTGCAAAGAAGTTTTCTTACGAAGCTTCAAACTATGACCTCTAGATCTAGAGCCAACCATATCAATATATCGATCCCTATCCATTCTATCATAACCATGAAGGAATTTAAAGACTGTCACCATATCCCCCCTCAATCTTCTAGCTTCGAATGAGTTTAAGTCTAATTCCCTCAGCCTCTCATCATAACTGAGATTGCGTATTTCTGGCACCAGTTTCGTGGCATGTCTTTGAACTTTTTCAAGCTTAGCTATGTGCTTTTTCAAGTGTGGATTCCAAAAGGGGGCTGCATATTCGAGTTTTGGCCTCACATAGGTTACATAAATATTTCTGAACATTTCCTTGTCCATGTGCCTGAAGGCTACCCATACATTTGATAAGAATGCATATGCTGCCCTTACTATGCCATTTATATGTATTTCTGGAGACAAATCTGCTAGTATGTTTACTCCTAGATCTCTCTCATTTTCTGTCTCTTGAAGTTGTACTCCAGCCACCGAGTAGTCAAGCTTGGGCCTTCTTGCACTTGTACCCATTCTCATTACCTTACATTTTGAAGTATTGAATTTCATTAGCCACTTTTCTGACCACTCATGCAGATTATTTAGATCCTCCTGAAGTTTTCTAAAATTGTTCTCGTTATTTACTTTCTTCACAATCTTTGCATCATCTGCAAAAATATTCTTGAATGAATTTACAGACTTTGGTAGGTCATTTACATATACAAGTAACAAAAGTGGCCCTAAAACTGAACCCTGTGGAACTCCACTACTAACTCTTCTCCATTCAGACACTGAGTGTCTTACTCTAACCCTCTGTTCCCTTCCTTCTAAGTAAGTTTTTATCCATTCCAAAACATTTCCACCTACTGCTGGCTAGTACAGTGGTAACGCGCTGGCTTCGCATTCACGAGGTCGAAAGATCGGTCCCCGTCCAAGACCGAGAGTTTAAGCTGTTTACTGGCAGGAACTGCTGTGGTTGGACATCACAGTGGGGGGTTGGGGCTTGCCCTGGCTGACGAATACCCATTGTAATGAAATGGAAATAAAGGTTAAATTTAAATTTAAAAAATTTAAAAAATTTAAAAATATTCTAGCCATTGCTTGCAGCATCCTAATAAATCTCCCATGTGGAACAGTGTCAAACGCTTTCTGGAAGTCTAGGAATATGCAATCTGCCCAGCTCTCTCTTTCCTGTAAGATTCGGCTTACCTCATCATAAAATTTTAATAAGTTTGTTACTGTTGATCTACCTTCTCTGAAGCCATGTTGCCTCACTGACAAAAAGTTGAAGGATTCCAAGTGAAGAGAGATATGTTTCCTTAATAGTTTCTCCATAACTTTGCAAACTATGCTGGTCAAGGAAACTGGTCTATAGTTCAGAGCTGTATCCCTCCTTCCCTTTTTGAAGATAGGTATCACATTTGCTTGTTTCCAGCATCTTGGAATCTCCTCTGACTTCAGCGACTTTTTAAATATAATACTTAGTGCCACTGATATTGAGTTTGCGCATTTTTTAAGCACATGAGGGGATATGTCATCAGGACCTGTAGCTTTATGAACATCTAAATCCATCAGCGCTTTGCATACCTCTGTGGCTGTAAGGTTGATGTTCTCTAATACCGGCCCTTGAGCTTCTATCTCTGCAATATGAGGTGGTAGAGTATTTTCTACTGTAAATAATGACTGAAACTCCTTGTTCAATTCTTTGCAGATCTCTTCATCCGTCTCAGTGATGCTTCCAAACGCTCTCTTTAGCCTTAAAACCTGTTCCTTTACCTTCAGTTTTCCTCTGATAAAGCTGTGGAAAAGCTTGGGATTTTCTTTAGCCTTCCTGGTGATGTCCCTCTCATTGTCTCTCTTTGCCTCTCTCCTTTTACTTAGGTAGTCATTTCTTGCTCTTTTATAGGTTTGCCAGGCATTTATGTTTTTTCTCCTCCTATACCTTTTCCAGCATTTGTCTCTCCACTCCTTAGCTCTTTTACACCCATTATCGAACCATTTCTCTCTGGCATGAATTACACCTACTTTGGTGACAGGTATGCAGCAATCTACTATCTTCCCATATTTCTCACAAAAGATGTCATACATTTCTTGTACAGATTTGTTGTAAAATAAGGTTCTCCAGTCAATAACTGCAAAAAGCTCATTCATTTTGATGTAATCTCCTTTCGGATAGTTCCTCCTCATGTCCTCAGTGCCTCTACTCTCAGGAAGAATATCTTCAATGATATACTCCATCAACAACACACAGTGGTCACTCTTTCCAATTGCTGGTTCAT
Source organism: Halocaridina rubra (assembly GCA_037179515.1). Classification (NCBI taxonomy): domain Eukaryota; kingdom Metazoa; phylum Arthropoda; class Malacostraca; order Decapoda; family Atyidae; genus Halocaridina; species Halocaridina rubra. Next base: position 81,044 of record JAXCGZ010003809.1, read on the forward strand.
ACTCAATATTTTCAATATCCAACACATTATCTGTGAACACTAGATCAAGTAGTGATGGCTCATCCCCACCTCTGGCTCTTGTTGGTTCCATTACATGTTGGTGTAGGAAATTCCCTTGTACGCAATCTAGGAATCTTGCCCCGAATGAGTCCTCACCACTGTGTGGGTCAAGATTTATCCAATCTATCTCTTTATGTGTGTGTGTGTGTGTGTGATTACCTAATTGTGATTACCTAATTGTGTTTACGGGAAAGAGCCCAAAGCTCGTATCTTCCCGTCTCCTGATCGGTTCCATTTTTAGACTTAGTGATACTTATCATACCTGTCCTTAAAACTATGGATTGAGATAGCATTAACTACCTCCTCGCTTAGCGAATTCCAATTATCAACTACTCTTACACTGAAAAAGTATTTCCTTACATCCTGCAAACAAGTTTTCTTCCGAAGCTTCAAACTATGACCTCTAGTTCTAGAGCCAGCCATATCGAAATATCGATCCCTATCCACTCTGTCATAACCATGAAGGAATTTAAAGACTGTCACCATATCCCCCCTTACTCTTCTAGCTTCGAGTGATGGCAAGTCTAATTCCCTCAGCCTCTCATCATAACCGAGATTGCGTATTTCTGGCACCAGTTTCGTGGCATGTCTTTGAACTTTTTCAAGCTTAGCTATGTGCTTTTTCAAGTGCGGATTCCAAAAGGGGGCTGCATATTCGAGTTTTGGCCTCACATAGGTTACATAAATATTTCTGAACATTTCCTTGTCCATGTGCCTGAAGGCTACCCTTACGTTTGATAAGAATGCATATGCTGCCCTTACTACGCCATTTATATGTATTTCTGGAGACAAATCTGCCAGTATGTTTACTCCTAGATCTATCTCATTTTCTGTCTCTTGAAGTTGTACTCCAGCCACCGAGTAGTCAAGCTTGGGCCTTCTTGCACTTGTACCCATTCTCATTACCTTACATTTTGAGGTATTGAATTTCATTAGCCACTTTTCTGACCACTCATGCAGATTATTTAGATCCTCCTGAAGTTCTCTACCATTGTTCTCGTTTTTTACTTTCTTCACAATCTTTGCATCATCTGCAAACATATTCATGAATGAATTTACACACTCTGGTAGGTCATTTACATATACAAGGAACAAAAGTGGCCCTAAAACTGAACCCTGTGGAACTCCACTACTAACTCTTCTCCATTCAGACACTGAGTGTCTTACTCTAACCCTCTGTTCCCTTCCTTCTAAGTAAGTTTTTATCCATTCCAAGACATTTCCACCTATTCTAGCCATTGATTGCAGCTTCCTAATAAGTCTCCCATGTGGAACAGTGTCAAACGCTTTCTGGAAGTCTAGGAATATGCAATCTGCCCAGCCCTCTCTTTCCTGTAAGATTTGGCTTACCTCATCATAAAATTCTAATAAGTTTGTTACTGTTGATCTTCCTTCTCTGAAGCCATGTTGCCTCACTGACAAAAAGTTGAAGGATTCCAAGTGAAGAGAGATATGTTTCCTTAGTAGTTTCTCCATAACTTTGCAAACTATGCTGGTCAAGGAAACTGGTCTATAGTTCAGAGCTGTATCCCTCCTTCCCTTTTTGAAGATAGGTATCACATTTGCTTGTTTCCAGCATCTTGGAATCTCCCCCGACTCCAGTGACTCCTTAAATATGATACTTAGTGCCACTGATATTGTGTTTGCGCATTTTTTAAGCACATGAGGGGATATGTCATCAGGACCTGTAGCTTTATGAACATCTAAATCCATCAGCGCTTTGCATACCTCTGTGGCTGTAAGGTTGATGTTCTCTAGTACCGGCCCTTGAGCTTCTATCACTGCAATCTGAGGGGGTGGGGTATTTTCTACTGTAAATACTGAATGAAACTCTTTGTTCAATTCTTTGCAGATCTCTTCGTCCGTCTCAGTGATGCTTCCATCCGCTCTCTTTAGCCTTAAAACCTGTTCTTTTACCTTCAGTTTTCCTCTGATAAAGCTGTGGAAAAGCTTGGGATTTTCTTTAGCCTTCCTGGTGATGTCCCTCTCATAATCTCTCTCTGCCTCTCTCCTTTTACTTAGGTAGTCATTTCTTGCTCTTTTGTAGGTTTGCCAGGCATTTATGTTTTTTCTCCTCCTATACCTTTTCCAGCATTTGTCTCTCCACTCCTTAGCTCTTTTACACCCATTATCGAACCATTTCTCTCTGGCATGAATTACACCTACTTTGGTGACAGGTATGCAGCAATCTACTATCTTCCCATATTTCTCACAAAAGATGTCATACATTTCTTGTACAGATTTGTTGTAAAATAAGGTTCTCCAGTCAATAACTGCAAAAAGCTCATTCATTTTGATGTAATCTCCTTTCGGATAGTTCCTCCTCATGTCCTCAGTGCCTCTACTCTCAGGAAGAATGTCTTCAATGATATACTCCATCAACAACACACAGTGGTCACTCTTTCCAATTGGTGGTTCATACTCAATATTTTCAATATCCAACACATTATCTGTGAACACCAGATCAAGTAGTGATGGCTCATCCCCACCCCTGGCTCTTGTTGGTTCCATTACATGTTGGTGTAGGAAATTCCCTTGTACGCAATCTAGGAATCTTGCCCCAAATGAGTCCTCACCACTGTGTGGGTCAAGATTTATCCAATCTATCTCTTTATGATTAAAGTCTCCCATAATCAAAATCCTACATTTTTTCTCCCGCGCCATGTTAACAACTGAGTTTATGACTTCAATCGTACCTATATGACTCTCCTCATAAATTTCAAGCCTATTTTGGTTCCTTGCTGGGTTGTATACAACAGTTATTATAATGCTCTCTGACCCAGTATTTATGCGAGCAACAAGAAATTCCTTGAACTCACTTTCTATAGCCAAGTTTATTTCTTCAACTTGAATCCTCTCACTTATGAGCAGTGCTATCCCTCCACCAGTCCTCTCAGATCTTTCGACCCTTAGTATTCTGAAGCCCTTAGGAAAAACTGTGACACTGTTTATGTCCTCACTCAACTTAGTCTCTGTAATTGCTACTATATCTGCCTTACTGTTGTGAATCCTATCTTTTAATTCTACTGCCTTACCAGCTAATCCATCAGCATTTGTGTATAACAATCTTAATGAGGCCCCATCCCCTGATCTTCTGTCATTATCTTCTTTATCTCCCCTTTGTCTGGAAGTATTCTGTAACGAAAATTTTTCTTCTCTTCTTCATTTCTTTCATCATTTAACCTTCTTGCCTCTTGCAACAAGTTTTTGATCTTTCCCATCTCTTCCTGTGTTCTGTATCGTCTAATGAACACTTCTTTGCATTCTTGAAGGTCTTTTAGACTTTTTTTTCTCAACAATATTTCCCTACATGTCTCCCCTCTCTCAAAGGTTACTTTTGTTGGTCTCGGCTTTCCTTCCCTCGAATATTTACCTAGTTGGTGTATGCTTACAATATCCTCAGGACCACATACTACTCCAAGCTTTCTTATCAGGTCTACAACGTTAGCTTTATTTTCTTAAAGTCTCCCCTGCCATGTTGGCTCCTGGGATTCACTTATGCCTGAGATTACCACTGTCTTCTCCTTATCAAGTGCCTGTCTGATGAGTGGGTTTGCCCTTTCCATCACAACGTCTTTCATTTTTTCGATTACTGTCTCTTTATAGTCAACTGTTTGTATGTTTTCCAGTGCCACCACCTTTACAGCCTCTTTTACTGCCACATTCCCCTTTAGTGCATCAGCAAAGGACGTGTGTGTGTGTGTGTGTGTGTGTGTGTGTGTGTGTGTGTGATTACCTAATTGTGATTACCTAATTGTGTTTACGGGAAAGAGCCCAAAGCTCGTATCTTCCCGTCTCCTGATCGCTTCCATTTTATACTTAGTGATACTTAACATACCTGTCCTTAAAACTATGGATTGAGATAGCATTAACTGCCTTCTCCCTTAGCCAATTCCAATTATCAACTTCTCTTACACTGAAAAAGTATTTCCTTACATCCTGCAAAGAAGTTTTCTTACGAAGCTTCAAACTATGACCTCTAGTGCTAGAGCCAACCATATCAAAATATCGATCCCTATCCACTCTATCATAACCATGAAGGAATTTAAAGACTGTCACCATATCCCCCCTCACTCTTCTAGCTTCGAGTGATGGTAAGTCTAATTCCCTCAGCCTCTCATCATAACTGAGATTGAGCATTTCTGGCACCAGTTTCGTGGCATGTCTTTGAACTTTTTCAACTTAACTATGTGCTTTTTCAAGTGCGGATTCCAAAAGGGGGCTGCATATTCTAGTTTTGGCCTCACATAGGTTACATAAATATTTCTGAACATTTCCTTGTCCATGTGCCTGAAGGCTACCCTTACATTTGATAAGAATGCATATGCTGCCCTTACTATGCCATTTATATGTATTTCTGGAGACAAATCTGCCAGTATGTTTACTCCTAGATCTCTCTCATTTTCTGTCTCTTGAAGTTGTACTCCAGCCACCGAGTAGTCAAGCTTGGGCCTTCTTGCACTTGTACCCATTCTCATTACCTTACATTTTGAAGTATTGAATTTCATTAGCCACTTTTCTGGCCACTCATGCAGATTATTTAGATCCTCCTGAAGTTCTCTACCATTGTTCTCGTTTTTTACTTTCTTCACAATCTTTGCATCATCTGCAAACATATTCATGAATAAATTTACAGACTCTGGTAGGTCATTTACATATACAAGGAACAAAAGTGGCCCTAAAACTGAACCCTGTGGAACTCCACTACTAACTCTTCTCCATTCAGACACTGAGTGTCTTACTCTAACCCTCTGTTCCCTTCCTTCTAAGTAAGTTTTTATCCATTCCAAAACATTTCCACCTATTCTAGCCATTGATTGCAGCTTCCTAATAAGTCTCCCATGTGGAACAGTGTCAAACGCTTTCTGGAAGTCTAGGAATATGCAATCTGCCCAGCCCTCTCTTTCCTGTAAGATTTGGCTTACCTCATCATAAAATTCTAATTAGTTTGTTACTGTTGATCTACCTTCTCTGAAGCCATGTTGCCTCACTGACAAAAAGTTGAAGGATTCCAAGTGAAGAGAGATATGTTTCCTTAGTAGTTTCTCCATAACTTTGCAAACTATGCTGATCAAGGAAACTGGTCTATAGTTCAGAGCCGTATCCCTCCTTCCCTTTTTGAAGATAGGTATCACATTTGCTTGTTTCCAGCATCTTGGAATCTCCCCCGACTCCAGTGACTCCTTAAATATGATACTTAGTGCCACTGATATTGTGTTTGCGTATTTTTTAAGCACATGAGGGGATATGTCATCAGGACCTGTAGCTTTATGAACATCTAAATCCATCAGCGCTTTGCATACCTCTGTGGCTGTAAGGTTGATGTGATTACCTAATTGTGATTACCTAATTGTGTTTACGTTAAAGAGCCCAAAGCTCGTATCTTCCCGTTTCCTGATCGCTTCCATTTTATACTTAGTGATACTTATCATACCTGTCCTTAAAACTATGGATTGAGATAGCATTAACTACCTCCTCGCTTAGCCAATTCCAATTATCAACTACTCTTGCACTGAAAAAGTATTTCCTTACATCCTGCAAAGAAGTTTTCTTACAAAGCTTCAAACTATGACCTCTAGTTCTAGAGCCAGCCATATCAAAATATCGATCCCTATCCACTCTATCATAACCATGAAGGAATTTAAAGACTGTCACCATATCCCCCCTCACTCTTCTAGCTTCGAGTGATGGTAAGTCTAATTCCCTCAGCCTCTCATCATAACTGAGATTGCGTATTTCTGGCACCAGTTTCGTGGCATGTCTTTGAACTTTTTCAAGCTTAGCTATATGCTTTTTCAAGTGCGGATTCCAAAAGGGGGCTGCATATTCGAGTTTTGGCCTCACATAGGTTACATAAATATTTCTGAACATTTCCTTGTCCATGTGCCTGAAGGCTACCCTTACATTTGATAAGAATGCATATGCTGCCCTTACTATGCCATTTATATGTTTTTCTGGAGACAAATCTGCCAGTATGTTTACTCCTAGATCTCTCTCATTTTCTGTCTCTTGAAGTTGTACTCCAGCCACCGAGTAGTCAAGCTTGGGCCTTCTTGCACTTGTACCCATTCTCATTACCTTACATTTTGAAGTACTGAATTTCATTAGCCACTTTTCTGACCACTCATGCAGATTATTTAGATCCTCCTGAAGTTCTCTACCATTGTTCTCGTTTTTTACTTTCTTCACAATCTTTGCATCATCTGCAAGCATGTTCATGAATGAATTTACAGACTCTGGTAGGTCATTTACATATACAAGGAACAAAAGTGGCCCTAAAACTGAACCCTGTGGAACTCCACTACTAACTCTTCTCCATTCAGACACTGAGTGTCTTACTCTAACCCTCTGTTCCCTTCCTTCTAAGTAAGTTTTTATCCATTCCAAAACATTTCCA
>JAXCGZ010003809.1:97500-209348 GCA_037179515.1 Halocaridina rubra
CTCTGTCATAACCATGAAGGAATTTAAAAATAGTTACCATATCCCCCTCATTCTTATAGCTTCTAGTGATAGTAAGTCTAATTCCATCAGCCTCTCATCATAACTGAGATTGCGTATTTCTGGCACCAGTTTCGTGCCATGTCTTTGAACTTTTTCCAGTGTGGATTCCAAAATGAGGCTGCTTATTCAAGTTTTGGCCTCACATAGGATACATAAATATTTCTGAACATTTCCTTGTCTATGTACCTGAAGGCTACCCATAGATTTGCTAGGAAAGCATATCCTGCCCTTACTATGCCATTTATATGCAGTTCTTTAGACAAATCTCTCATCTTCTCTCTCTTGAAGTTCTGTTCTGTCATTGAGTAGTCAAGCTTGGGCCTTCTTGCACTTGTACCCATTCTCGTTACCTTACATTGTAAAGTATTTAATTTCATTTGACACTTTTCTGACCACTTATGCAGACTATTTAGGTCTTCCTGGAGTTCTCTATCATTGTTTTCGTTTCTTGCTTTCTTCACAATCTTTGCATCATCTGCAAACATATTCATGAATGAATTTACAGACTCTGATAGGTCATTTACACAAAAGTGGCACTAAACCTGAACCCTGTAGAACTCTACATCTAACTCTTTACTATTCAGACACTGAGTTGCTTTTTCTTACCCTCTGTTCCCTTCCTTCTAAGTAAGTTTTTATGTAATCCAAGACATTTTCGTCATTGTTGGCAGTTTCTTTATAAGTCTCCCGGGTGTGACCGTGTCAAATGGTTTCTGGAAGTCTAGGAATATGCAATCTGTCCAGCAGTCTCTTCTTGTAAGATTTGGCTTAAATCATCATGAAATTCTATAAGCTTGTTACTATTGATCTACCTTCTCTGAAGCCATGTTGTCTCACTGAAAAAAAGTTGAAGGATTCCAAATAACGTAGAGATGTGTTTCCTTAGTAGTTTCTCCATAACTCTGCAAAGTATTCTGGTCAAGGAAACAGGTCTATGGAAAGGTGTTTCTGGTAGGGAGGAGAGAGTGAAAGAAGCAGATGGGCAATTGCTATTAGGATGAATAAAGGTGAGAGAAAAATGGGCTGAGTATTTCAAGGAACTGCCAAATGAGGTATATGATAGAGAGCCAGAAATTGTGGTTGTGAGAAATGAATGGAGAATGCCAATATTGGGCAATGAGAGTGATAGAGATATAACAAATAAGAAAGTATATTTGGCACCGAAAGCAATAAAAGCAGGCAAGGCAACATGGATAGATTGGTGTCATATTGAATGCTTGTCAAAAAGGTGGGGAGTCATTAATGGAATTGATGGTTAGGTTGTTGAATATATGCTTCAGGAGAAGGAAGGTCCCAGTTAATTGGAGGAGTGCATGTGTAATTCCACTATATAAAGGGAAAGAAGAAAAGTATAAGTGAAGTAGTTTTAGAGGAAATAGTTTGTTGAGTGTAGTTGGTAAGGAATATGAAAGAGTGTTAAATGAGAGAATTAGGAAAGGTAAAGAGAGCTTAACTGGGGAAGAACAGTATGGGTTCAGGAGAGGAAGAGGATGTGTGGATCAGGTGTTTGTGGTAAGACTGGTGTGTTCGAAGTTCTTAGAGAAAAGTAGGGACACTTTATGGGCCTTTATGAATTTAGAGAAAACGTATGGCAGAGTTGAAAGAGAGGTGTTGTGGAGTGTGTTGCGACTGTATGGAATAAGTGGAAGTCAGTTGAATGTGGGAAGAGTTTTTATATGAATAAATAGAGCATGTGTGAGAAATAGGAATGATATGAGTGACTGGTTTAACGTGAATATAAGGTTACATCAAGATTGTGTAATGTCACCATGGGTGTTTAGTGGGTATATGGATGGAGCGATAAGAGAAGTAAATGAAAGAGTATTAGACAGTGGCTTGGAATTACTTGGTGAGTATGAAAGGGTGTGGAAATTGAATCACTTGCTATTCGTGGATGACACAGCACTGGTGGATGATACTGAGAATGAATTGAATTGTATGGTGACTGAGTTTGTTCTGGTGTGTGGAAGAAAGAAGCTGCAAATGAATATTGGTGAAAGCATAGTCATGATATGTACGAGGAGTGTTAATGTTGATAGACTGAATATAGGAGTGAATGGGGAATTGCTTGAAGAGGTTGAAAGTCTTAAGTATCTGGGGTTGTATGTATCAAGGAATGGATTAGTGGATGTGGAGGTAAGTTATAGAGTGAATGAAGCAAGTATATGTATAGGGGGGTTGAAAAGTGTGATCAGAAGTAAGTATTTAGGAATTAACGCAAAGAGAAGGATATACGAAGGTGTATTTGTCCCAACAGCATTATATGAAGCAAAGACTTGGAATGCAAGAGAAGATGAAAAAAAGCATGTTGAATGTATTGGAGATGAGGTGTATGAGAAGCATGATTGGAGGATCTAGAACAGACAGAGTAAGAAATGAGGAGATAAGACAGAGAACTTTTTTTTATGAGTGTGACACCAGGACAGGCAAGAAAACTGTCTTCATCTAACAGACCCGGACACATAGAAAGCATTAAGATGAAGGAAAACAAAAGGGGTTACGGACAAGGCAGAGACGAGGTAATGATGCTCAAAGGAAAAAGACGACTGAAAGAGTAGTCAAAGTACTGATGACCTAGCTATATGGCAGGATTAGGCCCTGAGATAAGGAAGATTGGTTATAAGAATTAGGAAGGACAGAAGGAGGAAGAGAGTTCCAGAATTAAGAGGAAGATGGGAAGAAGCAGTCGCTGCAGCGACCAATCCGTGAGCTACAAATCTCCACACAGCACCTGTGAGATGAGGCCACTTGGCGAGTGTTACGCAGCCTCGGCAGTGGGGGAGGGATTCAACTCGCCAACTCATCAGAGCAACGATGGAAGTAGTAGCGACAGAAAAGTGAAGAGGATGATACCTTTCAGCGAAGAGAAAAAGAATCCAGATTAGAAGTTAGAGAAGGGTCATTAATGAGTTTGACTGCATTAGATTCAACCCTATCAAGGATATAAGTATAAAAGAAGCATCCCAGATATGCGAGCAGTATTCTTAGTGGGGACAGATAAGACCTTTATAGATTTGAAGTAACTGTAAAGAGTTGAAGTAATGACGAAAACGAAACAAAACCCCCAATTTTTTTAATGCAGATTTAGAAATTTGGACTATGTGATTCCTCCAAGACAAGTTGGAGGCTATATGGATTACTATTATGTTGATAAAATTAAGAGGGTAAATTTTGTTAGCTTTGAAGGCAATAGGGCTATCATGAGGAGAAGAAGATAAAGAGCTTTCCAAAAACTGTCTTGGAGGCATTAAATATATCTAAATTTTGGGTGCCCCACTCAGATACCCTCTGCAAAACGGAGTTGAGAGTAGAAAAAGTGATACGAGACTGATTGCGAGAAGCAGATGAAGGTTGTGAAGAAAAGGCAGTGGAAAAATGTAGAGTAGAATCGTCTGCAATGGCGTGAAGAAGAGAGGACGATGGGAACTAAAGAAGATCATTGATGAAGAGAAGGAATGGAGTAGGTGAAAGAACAGAGCCTTGTGGAACACCACTGGTAACAGAGAAAGGGCTAGATGTCGCATCATCAACAACTACATATATAAAATGGCAGTAAGAAAACTGGAAATCAGAGAACAGAAAGAAGGGGTAAAGCCATAGGCATGGAGTTTGGCCAACAGAGCCTTATGCCAGACTCTGTCAAAAGCCTTAGAGATATCAAGTGCGACGACAAAGGATTCCCCATAGTTCCTCAAGAAGATGACCATACATGAGTAAGATAGGACTGGAGATCGCCAGTTGATCTTGCCTTGTAGAAGCCGTACTGATGATTGGAGATATATGAGTTAAATTTAAGGCATTTTAAGAAGTGATCATTGAACAAAGTTTCGAAAACTTTAGCGACAGAAGAGGTTAAAGCAATAGGTCTGTAGTTTGAAGGAATAGAGCGGTCACCCTTCTTAGGAGCAGGTTAAACTAGAGTATGTTTCCAAGATGAAGGCTAGATACTGGTTGAGAAAATTAGGCTAAAAAGACGGCAAAGCACGGATGCAAGTTCATCTGCAAACTCCTTAAGGAACCTTACAGGGATACCATCGTGTCCAGATGCCTTGTTCGTCTTTAGCGAGCGAAGAACCTTATAAACTTTGCGTGAAGAAACGATAAGGGAGGGCATTGGGTTAGAGAGGGGTAAAGATTTAAGAACAGGTCTGCTGGAATCGTTTACGGAAGAGTTGGCAGAAAAATGAGCGCCTGCTAGCTCAGCGAACTGATATGGATGGGTGTGAGGGGAGTTGTCATGTGATGAATGTGTTTCTTGAAATTCGGCCACCCCTCTTGAAAGGGGGAGCCATGTACATGTATGTATGTATGTATGTATATACGTATTATTATTATTATTATTATTATTATTACTACTGCTACTCTACTCTACTACTACTACTACTACTCTACTCTACTCTATTACTACTACTGCTACTACTACTCCTACTACTACTGACTACTACTACTACTACTACTACTACTACTACTACTACTACTACTACTACTACTACTACTACTAATAATAATAATAATAATAATAATAATAATAATAATAATAATAATAATAATAATAATAATGATAATAATAACAATAATTCTTACCCCTTTTAATAGGGAAGATAGACTTCAATGCGAAGTTCTTGGGTGAAATATTAATTTATGTAAAAAAAGGTTAGATTGGGCTTTTAGTGTGTCTTATAGGAATGAGTCTCTGAGTCTAACATTATCTAGCTGTAGAAAGAGTGTACATATTAGTTTGTGTGTGTGATTACCTAATTAATTTCCTAATTGTGCTTACGGGAAAGAGCCCAAAGCTCGTATCTTCCCGTCTCCTGATCGGTTCCATTTGTACTTAGTGATACTTATCATACCTGTCCTTAAAACTATGGATTGAGATAGCATTAACTACCTCCTTGCTTAGCCAATTCCAAGTATCAACTACTCTTACACTGAAAAAGTACTTCCTTACATCCTGCAAAGAAGTTTTCTTACGATGCTTCAAACTATGACCTCTAGTTCTAGAGCCTGCCATATCAAAATATCGATCCCTATCCACTCTATCATAACCATGAAGGAATTTAAAGACTGTCACCATATCCCCTCTCAATCTTCTAGCTTCGAGTGATGGTAAGTCTAATTCCCTCAGCCTCTCATCATAACTGAGATTGCGTATTTCTGGCACCAGTTTCGTGGCATGTCTTTGAACTTTTTGAAGCTTAGCTACGTGCTTTTTCAAGTGCGGATTCCAAAAGGGGGCTGCATAATCAAGTTTTGGCCTCACATAGGTTACATAAATATTTCTGAACATTTCCTTGTCCATGTGCCTGAAGGCTACCCTTACATTTGATAAGAAAGCATATGCTGCCCTTACTATGCCATTTATATGTATATCTGGAGACAAATCTGCCAGTATGCTTACTCCTTGATCTCTCTCATTTTCTGTCTCTTGAAGTTGTACTCCTGCCACCGAATAGTCAAGCTTGGGCCTTCTTGCACTTGTACCCATTCTCATTACCTTACATTTTGAAGCATTGAATTTCATTAGCCACTTTTCTGACCACTCATGGAGACTATATCGATCTTCCTGAAGTTCTCTACCATTGTTCTCGTTTCTTACTTTCTTCACAATCTTTGCATCATCTGCAAACATATTCATGAATGAACTTACAGACTCTGGTAGATCGTTTACATATACAAGGAACAAAAGTGGACCCATAACTGAACCATTTGGAACTCCACTACTAACTCTTCTCCATTCATACACTGAGTGTCTTACTCTAACCCTCTGTTCCCTTCCTTCTAAGTAAGTTTCTATCCATTCCAAGACATTCCCACCTATTTTAGCCATTGCTTGCAGCTTCCTAATAAGTCTCCTGTATGGAACAGTGTCAAATGCTTTCTGGAAGTCTAGGAATACGCAATCTGCCCAACCCTCTCTTTCCTGTAAGATTCGGCTTACCTCATCATAAAATTCTAATAAGTTTGTCACAGTTGATCTACCTTCTCTGAAGCCATGTTGTCTCACTGACAAAAAGTTGAAGGATTCCAAGTGAAGAGAGATATGTTTCCTTAGTAGTTTCTCCATAACTTTGCAAGCTATGCTGGTCAAGGAAACTGGTCTATAGTTCAGAGCCGTATCCCTCCTTCCCTTTTTGAAGATAGGTATTGCGTTTTCTTGTTTCCAGCATCTTGGAATCTCCCCTGACTCCAGTGACTTTGTAAATATGATACTTAGTGCCACTGATATTGAGTTTGTGCATTTTCTAAGTACATGAGGGGATATATCATCAGGACCTGTAGCTTTATGGACGTCTAACTCCATCAGCGCTTTGCATACCTCTGTGGCTGAAAGGTTGATGTTCTCTAATACCGGCCCGTGAGCTTCTATCTCTGCAATCTGAGGGGGTGGTGTATGTGTGCGTGTGTTTGTACTAAACTAACTGCATTCGCAATACGAAATCTTGTTTTTCTTTTCATAATGATTGTGACACCAGGATGGGCCAAAAAAATAGAATAAATAAGATGGAAAGTTGATGACCATAACACCTCTCTCACTGATAAATGCTCCTGGTCCTTAGCCAAATACTTCTAAACATTCAAGCTTTCCCTGTCTCATTCGTCCTGATATTTCTATAGCACGCTCTCCCACTAACAAAGCCACACTCTTTGGATCTAATTTTCTGCCAACTCATCCACAATACGAAATCTTGTTTTTCTTTTCATAATGATTGTGACACCAGGATGGGCCAAAAAAATAGAATAAATAAGATGGAAAGTTGATGACCATAACACCACTCTCACTGATAAATGCTCCTGGTCCTTAGCCAAATTCTTCTAAACATTCAAGCTTTCCCTGTCTCATTCGTCCTGATATTTCTATAGCACGCTCTCCCACTATCAAAGCCACACTCTTTGGATCTAATGTTCTGCCAACTCATTCATAAGCGAGTACAGTGTAGCTGTTCTTTGTACTTTACTCCTCTCTAACCCTATTCTCTCCCTTATTTTCTCTTCACGCGAAGTCCATAAGGTTCTTCTCTCTCTAAAGATGAACAAGGCATCCAGACCCGATGGTATCCTTGCAAGGTTCCTTAAGGAATTTGAATATGAATTGTCTCCGTGCTTTGCAGTCTTTTTTGCCTCATTCTGTCAACCAGTATCTATCCTTCTTCTTGGAAGCATACTCTAGTTCAACCTGTTCCTAAGAAGGTTGACCACTCTATTCCTTACAAGTACCGACCAATTACCCTAACCACTGCTATCACTAAATTACTCAAAACTTTGCTCAATTCTCACTTCTTGAAACCTCTTGAATCTAAATCGCTTATAGCTGATCTCCAATTCAGCTTCCATAAGATAAGATCCACTAATGATCTCCTGTTCCATCTTAATCATTTATGGTCATCTTCTCTGAGGAACTATGGGGAATCTTCTGCCATAACCCTTGATATCTTTCAGACTTTTGACAGAGTATGGTACAAGGTTTTTGGCTTTAACATTTTTCTCTGTTTTCTGATTTCCAATTTCTTTCTGACCGTTTTATATCTGTGGATATTGACGGCGCAACATCTAGTTCATTATTTATTACCAGTGGTGTTCTACAGGGCTCTTCTTTCACCTACTCTGTTCCTACTCTTCATTAACGATCCTCTTCAGTCCCCATCCGCCTCTCTTTTCCACACTCTTGCAACGATTTTACCCTTCAGTTTTCCTCTGCCTTCTCTTCCCAACCTTCATCTGCTACTCGCAGTCAGTCTCATATCACTCTTTCTTCAACCCTCAACTCATATTTGCAGATGGTACCTGAGTGGGGCACCCAAAATTTAATTAAATCTAATGCTGCCAAGGCACAGTTTCTGGCTATCTCTTTATCTTCTTCTCCTCCTGATAACCCTATTGCCTTCATAACTAACGAAATTTACCCTCTTAATTCCATTAACTTATTAAGAATCCAGATGGCTGTTTACTTGTCTTGAGGATCCATATAGTCCAAATTTCTAAATCTACCTAATAAAATTTGGGGATCCTCTTTACAGTTACTTAAGATCTATAAAGGTCTTTTCCATCCCTGCTTAGAATAATTTTCACTTAGCACGAGGGTCTGCCTCTCTCTTTTTATCTCTACTTTATTTAATTTTCGTGCTTTTCCCTCCAATTCCCTTATATCCTTAATCCCCTCCCCTTTTTCCCCTCCTATCCCATCCCATCCTAAGTTAAGTTAGAATAATGCTCACACATATTCAGCATTTCTTTTTATACTTATCACCTGATAGGGTTGAATCTGAGGCAGTCAGACACATTAATGACCTTTCTTTTACTTTTAATCTGGATTTTCTTTCCCTTCACCGTAAGGTGTTATCAATTTCTCTTTTCTGTCTTTACTACTTTCATTGCTGCTCTGATGTATTGGCGGGTTGCATCCCTCGGCCGCCGCCAAGACTGCATAACACTCGCCAAGTGGCATGATCTCACACATACTGTGTGCAAATTTTTAGGTATCGGATCTGTTGGTGCAGTGACGGCTCCTTCCAATCCACCTCCAGACTATGGAACTTTCTTCTTCCTTCTGTCTTTCCTAATTCTTTTAACTTTTCTTCCTTCAAAAAGTTGATCTATCGTCATCTCAGGGACTAATCCTCCCACATCTGTAGATCTTCAATACTACGACTATTCTTTTAGCCGCTTCTTTTCCTTTTGTGTATCATTCCCTTGTTTCTGCCTTGCCCTTAAACTTCCATTTTTTCTTCGTCTCAATTTTTTTTCGTGTCCCGGCCTAATTAGGGTAATTCTCTTGCCTGTCCTGGTGTCGCGCTCACATAAAAAAAACTGTACTCACGGGGAAAGAGCCCCATTTTCGCAACTCCTGTCTTCTTGTCGGTTTAGTTCTGTGCTCACTAACACTTATCATATCTATCCTTACTGCTACGAATGCCTTTAATGAGTGGTGTGTGTGCATGTGTATTTGCGTGCGTATATACGTGTGTGTGTTCAAGAGCAATGTTCCTTAGTTAAGAGGTCTAACTAATATGACCTTTTGCTCTTGTCCCTTCTACATCCGATGATGGTGGCTGCGATAGCTTTGCTTCTTGTTTTAAAGCTCATAGGAAAATTTTCGGGCTTTTTTTTTTTCTCACAATTTCATCAAATTCTCTAATTTTCATCATCGAAGACAAATATATGTAATACATATAGCTGATATAACCGAAATATAACAAAGGTTAGGTTAGGTTATGCTAGAATAGGTTAGGTTAGATTAGGTTAGGTTAGGTTAGGTCGATAGGGGTGAAGATGTAATATTGGATTTTGGATATTCGTTTCAGGTGGAATTTTGTTTTTCATATTTACAAATTGTAAAAATTACTCAATATTGCAATATTATCTATTGCGTACCTCCATACCGATCTTATAAAGAATATTCTCTCTCTCTCTCTCTCTCTCTCTCTCTCTCTCTCTCTCTCTCTCTCTCTCTCTCTCTCTCTCTCTCGTTCATTTTTTATAATGAAAATATTTTATTACATATCCTTCCCCTCTCCATTATTGTGCGCATACTTCAAAATTTCCTCCCGATGCAATTCTCTGTCCCATCTGTAGAGAGAGAGAGAGAGAGAGAGAGAGAGAGAGAGAGAGAGAGAGAGAGAGAGAGAGAGAGAGAGAGAGAGAGAGAGAGGCCACTATGATAAGACCTTTTAATAAAATACGATTTGCTTGAGACTCTCTCCCTTTCTTCTGCAACGTTTATTACAGAAAAACAGTTTACTTGGATATAAAACTGATATTGTTAGAATATATATATATATATATATATATATATATATATATATATATATATATATATATATATATATATATATATATATATATATGTATATGTATATGTATATGTATATGTATATGTATATGTATATGTATATGTATATGTATATATATATATATATATATATATATATATATATATATATATATATATATATATATATATATATATATATATATATATATATATATATATATATATATATATATATATATATGTATATATATATATATATATATATATATATATATATATATATATATATATATATATATATATATATATATATATATATATATATGTATATATATATATATATATATATATATATGTATATATATATATATATATATATATATATATATATATATATATATATATATATATATATATATATATATATATATATATATATATATATATATATATATATATATATATATATATATATATATATATATATATATATATATATATATATATATATATATATATATATATATATATATATATATATATATATATATATATATATATATATATATATATATATATATATAATGTGGGAATAGTTGAGAAAGATCAAAAACTTGTTAGAAGAAGCTAGAAGGTTAAATGAGGAAAGAAATGAAGAAGAGAAGCAAAAATTTTTTTTTTCAGAGCTCTTCTAGCCAAAGGGGAGATAAAGAAGATAATGATAGATCAAGTGATGCAGCTTCATAAAAATTGCTGTACACAATTGCTTATGGGGTAGCTGGTATGGGAGTAGGATTAATGGATAGGATTTAAAGTAGTAATGCAAATATATTAGCGGTTACAGAGACTAAGTTAAGTAAGGTAAAGTTAAATTTTGCTAGAGGTTTCTGTTCCGATATCCATCTGAAATGCTCCTTAGAACGTCAGCCGGGGCAAACCCCAACACCCCATTATGGTGCCAAGCTACAGCAGTAACCTACCAGTAAACAGCATCAACTTTCTTGCCTGGACGAGGCACGATCTGCCGGCCTCGTGAATACGAAGTCAGCGCGTTACCACTGTACTAGACAAAGGAGGACATAAATAGTGTTACAGATTTTCCTAAGGGCTTCAAAATATGAAGGGTTGAAAGATCTGAAAGGACTGGTGAAGGGATAGCGTTGCTCGTAAGTGAAAGATTTCAGATTGAAGAAATAAACTTTGCTATAGAAAGTGAATTTAAGGAATTTCTTGTTGTTTGCATAAATACCGGGTCAGAAAGCATTATGGTAACTGCTGTATATAACCCATCAAGGACCCCAAATAGGCTAGAAGTCTATGAGGAAAGCCATATAGGTACTATTAAAGTCATAAACTCAGTAGTTAACATTGTATAGGAGAGAAATGAAGAATTTTGATTATGTGAGACTTTAATCATAAAGAGGTAGACTTGATAAATCTAGACCAACACAGTGGGGAGAACTCATCCGGGACCAGATTTCTAGATTGCGTACAAGGGAAAACCCTACACCAACATGTACTGGAAGCAACGAGGGCCAGGGGTGGGGATGAGCCATTGCTGCTTGATCTAGAATTCACTGATAATATTTAGAAAATTGATTATGAATCACCAATTGGAAAGAGCGACCACTTAGTGTTGTTGATGGAGTATATCCTCGGAGATGTTCTGCCCGAAAGTAGAGGCACTTAGGACATGAGGAGGAACTCTCCAAAAGGATATTACACCAAAATTAATTAGCTTTTTGCAGCTATTGACTGGAGGGCCCTATTTACAACAAATCTGTACAAGAAATGTACGACATCTTTTTTTGAGAAATATGGGAAGATTGTAAATTGTTGCATACCTTCCACCAAAATAGGAGTTATTCATGCCAGACAGAAATGGTTCAAAAATGAGTGTAAGAGAGCCAAGGAGTGGAGAGAAAAGTGCTGGAAAAGGTATAGGAGAAGAAAAAGAATAAATGCCTGGCAGACTTATAAAAGAGGTAGAAATTATTACCTAAGTAAAACAAGAGAGGCAGAGAAAGTTCATGGAAGGAATATCACCATGAACGCTAAAGAAAATCCCAAACTTTTCCACAGCTTTATCAGAGAAAATCTTAAGGTCAAAGAACAGGTTTTAAAGCTAAAGAGTGAAGATGAAAGCATCACTGAGACGGATGAAGTGATCCCTGAAGAATTGAACAATGAGTTTCAGTCAGTATTTACATCAAAAAATACCCCATCCCGTCAGATTGCAGATATAAAAGTTCACGGACAGGTATTAGAAAACATCAACTTTTCAACCACTTAGATATGCAAAACAATAATGGAGCTAGATAACCATAAAGATACAGGTCCTGATGAAATATCCCCTGATGTACTTAAGAAATGCGCTAAATCAATATCAGCGGCACTATGTATCATATTTGAAAAGTCTCCGGAATCTGAGGATATTCTAAGATGCTGGAAACAAACGAACGTGGTACCTATCTTCAAAAAGGGAAGGAGAGCTACAGCTCTAAGCAATTGGCCTGTTTCCTTGACCAGCATAGTTTGCAAAGTTATGGAGAAACTACTGAGAAGACAACTCTCGGCGCTTGAAATCTTTCAACATTTTATAAGTGAGACAACATGGCTTCAGAGGAGACATATCAACAGTAACGAATTTATTAGAATTTTATGATGAGGCAAGAAGGATCTTATAGGAATAAAGGGGGCGGGTGGATTGCATACTCCTTGACTTCCATAAGGCATTTAATATGGTCCCTTATGGAAGACTTATTGAGAAGCTGCAAGCAATGGCGAGAATAGCTTAAAATGTCTTGGAATGGATAGAAACTTACTTAGATGGAAGGGAACAGAGGGTTAAAGTAAGACATTCAGTGCTTACATGGAATGGGTCCACTTTTTTTCCCTTGTATATTTAAAAGACCTACCAGAGTCTGTAGATTCATTCATGATTATATCTGCAGATGATGCAAAAATTGTAAAGAAAGTAAGAGACGAGAACAATGACAGAGAACTTCAGGAAGATCTAAATAGTCTGCATGAGTGGTCAGGAAAGTGGCTATTGAAATTTAATACATCAAAATGAAAGGTAATGAGAATAGGTACAAGTGCGAGAAGGTCGAAGCTTGAATACTCAAAATCAAGAGCAGAACTTCAGGAGTCTGTCTCTGGAAATGCATATAAATGGCATAGTAAGGGCAGGATATCCTCTTTTAGCATATGTAAGGGTAGCCTTCAGACACATGGACTAGGAGATATTCAGAAATATTTATGTAACCTATGTGAGGCCAAAGCTTGAATATGCAGCCCCGAACATAGGACTCTTTCCCAAAAGCACAATTCGGTAATTAAAATTAGATAATTACATAACAGTAACAAACTTATTAGAAGTAAGCCAGATCTTACAGGAAAGAGAGGACTGGGTGGATTACATATCCTAGATTATCAGAAGGCATTTGATACGGTTCCACATGGGAGACTTATTAATAAGCAGAAAGGAATGGCGAGAATGGGAGGAAATGTCTTGAAATGGATAAAAACTTACTTAGATTGAAGGGAACAGAGGGTTAGAGTAAGATACTCAGTGCCTGAATGGAGAAGGGTTAGTAATGGGGTTGCATTGGGTTCTGTTTTAGGGTCACTTGTATTCCTTCTGTATGTAAATGACCTACCAGATTCTGTAAATTCATTTATGAATATGTTTGCAAATGATGCAAATATTGTCATGAAACAAAGAGACGAGAACAATGGTGGACAACTTTGGATATATTTAAATTGTCTGAATGAGTGGTCAGAAAAATGGCTAATGAAATTCAATACTTCAAAATGTAAGGTAATTAGAATGGCCACAAGTAAGAGAAGGCCCAAGCTTGAATACTCAATAGCATGAGCAGACCTTTAAGAGACGGAGAATGAGAGAGATCTAGGTGTATTGTTGTTGTTGTTTGAGGTTAAAGCCAACCTTGTGTTGGCACGGGCCCTTGTTCAAAGAACGGCCCATAGGTTAGAGGTTATACCTCTTGGTTTGTTTTATCACCTTGGTGGTTCGAAAGTTTCCAAGGTGGTGAGATGTGTGTCTATGTTGTCAAGTATTTCCTTAACAATTTTGGCTGCATGAACTGTCGCATTGGGGTGTTGTGGTTCCATGTTTAATCCGTTCCTTAAGCTGTTTGTCTTTGGACATTCTAAAAGATAAAGCAGCAGGGCCTTATCAGTTATCTTTTGACAGTGTGCACACTCTTTTCTGGGGTTCTCAATGATTTCCCAGCAGCATTTGTAGCCTAGCCTGAGTCTAGCTATCATGACAGCCAGACTCCTTGGGGTGTATTTGGATACCGGTGAGGGCTCAAGCTTTGTTGCTTCCCTGTACCACGTGGCAGAGTATGAGCTTTTGTTGACCCAGTAGTTGTGGTTTTCCTGCTTTGATCTCTGTAGTGCCTGCTTGGTTTTTGATTTGTATTGTTGAAGACTGGGTTGTATAGATTGCTGTATGCTGTGGCATAAGACGGCATCCTTGGCAAGTTGATCGGCCTTGTCATTTCCTGGGATGTTGATATGGCTGGGTATCCAGTTGATGGTTACCGGTCTTCTTTGTTCTTGATGTTGCACTAGCAGTGTTTGGACCGTGCTGATTAGGTTGATGTTTTCTTTGAACTTCTGCTGCTGTAGTGCTTGGACAGAGGAGAGTGAGTCGGTGTGTATCGCAACAGGTCCTTGTCCTTTTTCAATTGAGTTGTGCAGAGCCATTTTGATGGCAAATAACTCAGTTTGCAGAGTGGAGCAGGAGTCTGAAAGTCTCCAGGAGGCTGTAAAACTCTCCGAGTAGACTGCCGCTCCAGTTGCAGGGATACCAGCATTGACAGTACCATCTGTGTAATAGGAGACGCCTTCTGCTTGGTTGGTTTCAGCGATGGCAGCTAGAGCTGCTTCGTGCAGTTGTATCTTTGAACAGGCTTTCTTACTATCAGGAAGACTAGTGGTGTTGAATTTTGCAGGGTGTGCTCTCCATGGGACTAGCGGCTTGTAGTTTGTGCAGGGCTTGTCTAAGTTTATTCTTGCCAGTTCAGATGCCATGTTGCATTTGTGAATACTTTTCAGAAGGTGGCCGGCATAGCTGTTTGGGATAGGGAGGTCAGGATGTTTGTTGAGGGCATCTTTCAGCCTTTTTTGCGTGTGGGATTTCCTTTCGGATAGCAGAGCCTTTGTTATGGAGTTGGTGTTGGAAACGTTTATCCAGCTATATAAGGGAGGTAGATTTGTTTCCATTTGTAGGTTGCATATCCTGGTCCACATAGGAGCCCCCAGCATGTAACGCATGGCGTTGTTCTGGATCACTTCAATGGTGGAGATTTGTTGTGCATTGAGGTTGGCTAGGGTTGGGGCGCTGTAGGTAATCAGGGATCTAATGGTGGCTGTATAAAATTTCCTTAGGACCTGAATACCTGCTCCTTCTTGGAGAGATGTCATATATCTCATAGGGGTTAGTCTGCTGTGAGCTCTTTCTCTGAGATATGTGATCTGAGGTTTAAAGGTGAGATGCCTGTCTATGTAAACTCCTAGATACATGAATGTATCCACCCACTCTATGTTTCCATTGGCTAGGGTGATCGGGGCTAGTGGTACTGGAGTTTTTACGGCCATAGCTTTTGTTTTGTTTCCGTTGATTTTGAGCCCCAGCTCCTTGCTTTTCTGATGGAATAGGTCTACTGCTTTTTGAGCGCTGGCTAATCTATTGCCTCCTCTGCTGATGAAGACTACATCGTCGGCATAGATGAAGATGTCTACTCCTTGGGGTAGTTGAAGTTGAAAGAAGTTCTCCATCAGTACATTGAAAAGCAGTGGACTGAGGATGCCTCCTTGTGGGGTACCATTTTCTAATTTCTTGTAAGTTGATAGATGCCTTTGGAATTTTACTCTAGCCTCTCTGTTTCTGACATGGTTTGAGACCCAACTTAGTAGATGTCCCTTAACTCCCTTTTTTGCTAGGGAGCTCAGGATGGCTGCAGGATTAGCCAGTTCAAAAGCCTTCTCAAGATCTAAGAAGACTACAACTGCAGCCTTGTTGTTAATGCAGCTGAGGACATCCATAATACACTGTGTGGTGCCTACATTATCTCTGTAGGCATACAAGTGAGGGTGTAAGGGGCCTATTTTGAATTTTAATCTTTTGAGCACCATTTTTTCTGCTGTTTTTTCTAAACAGCTTAGTAGCGATATGGGTCGTGGATTCGTTGGGTCTTTGGGTTTTGGGATAGGCTGAATATCCTGTTGACTCCAGATTTTTGGCCACACCCTTAATAAGTAAGTGCTGTTTGTCAGATGGAGGTAGGCGGCTTCACCTGCAGTGCCCATGTTGTTGATCATTGAGTAGGTGATGCCGTCTGCACCAGGGGCTGTGTCTTTCCCTCTATGTTTGGTGTTTCTGAGTTCTTGAGAGGTGAATGGTGCATCTGTCTCATCTTCTTGATCGCAGGCATGATTTATGATGTCCCATCTTTGTAGCCTTAGGTCATTTTGGATTCTAATTGTGCTTGGTGGAAGTTGTTGGGTTGCTGAGCGGCTGGAAAACGTGTCTGCAAGTCTTTCTGCTTCCTCCATTGGTTTTGGATGCGTGGGTATTTTGGTTGATTTTTTTCCGGACACTCTCCTGAGCATTTGCCATAGCTCTGTGAGGTTGGTGTGCTGGTTTAGGTTGGCACACCATTCAAGCCATTTGTCAGTCCGGATTTTTGAGACAGTCTTGTGGGTGTCTGTGACCACTTCCCGAAGCACTGCTCTATTAGCATCTGTGGGTCTTTTCCTATATAGCTTCCTGACCCTATTTAATCTTTGGTTGGCCTCTTTCACTTCTTGACAGTAGTACCATGCATCTTTATATTCCCTTTTTGGTGGTTTGTGTTTTGGTATGGCATCATCGGCTGCTTTGTGGAAGGCGGAGATGAAATCTTGTGCTAGGATGTTGATGTCTTCGGGTGCAGTGTAATTAGCATGCCACAGGTGTAAACATACTGGCAGATTTGTCTCCGTAAATTCATATAAATGGCATTGTAAGGGCAGCATATGCTTTCTTAGACACATGGAGAAGGAAAGGTTCGGAAAAACGTATGTAACCTATATAAAGCCAAAAACACATAATTAAGCTGGAAAAACTTTAAAGACATGACACGAAACTGTTGCCAGAAACACACGATCTCATTTATAAAGAGAGGTTAAGGGACTTTGACTTACCATCGGTCAATGTTAGAAGAATAAGGGCTGATATGGTGACGGTTTTTAAATTCTTTTTGGGTTTTAACAGAGCTGATGGGGTTTGATATTTCGATATCGCTGGCTCTAGTACTAGGATGTCATTGTTTGAAGCTTTGTAAGAAAACTTCTTTGTTGGATGTTGGGAAGTACTTTTTTTTAGAGTAAAACTAGTTGATGACTTTAATTTGCTTAGTCAGGAGTTAGTTAATACTACGTCAATACGTAGTTTTAAGGACAAATATGATAAGTATTACAGAGTGCAAAAATGGAACCGACCAGGAGACGGGAGTTGTGAGAAGAGGGCTCTTATCTGTAAGCAAAATTAGGTAATTAAAATTAGGTGGTACACATTTCCTTGTCCATCTGAAGAGTCGATGGAATCTAATGATATTCCAAGATGATGGAAACGAGCAAACATGGTACCTATCTTCCAGAAGGGAAGCAGGGATAAAGCTCTAAACAATAGGCCTGTTTCCTTGACCAGCATAATTGCGTGTTATGGAAAAACTACTAAGAAATCACATTTCTCTTCACTTAAAATCCTTCAACTTTTTGCCAGTGAGACAACATGACTTCTGAGAAGGCAGATCATCAGTAACAAGCTTAGAGTACTATTATGATCTAACAGGAGCGAGAGGGCTGGGCGGATTGTGTATTCCTAGATTTTCAGAAGACATTTGATATGGTCGCAAAGGGGAGAGTTATTGAGAAGCTGCAAGTAATGGCGAGAATAGGTGGAAATTTCTTGGAATGGATAAAAACTTACTTACAAGGAAGGGAACACAGGGTTAGAGTAAGAAACTCAGTGTCCGAAAGGAAAAGGGTTAATAGTGGGTTCCACAGGGTTCAGTTTTAGGTTCACGTTTTGTTCCTTGTATTCGTAAATGACCTACCAGAGTCTGTAAATTCATTCTTGAATTTGTTTTTAGATGATTCAAAGATTGTGAAGAAAGTAAGAGACGAGAACAATGGTAGAGAACTGCAAGAAGACCTGGCTAGTCTGGATGAGTGGTTAGAAAAATGGCTAATGAAAGTCAATACTTCAAAATGCAAGGTAATGACAATGGGCACAAGTGCGAGAAGGCTCAAGTTGGGATACTCAATAGCAGGAGCAGAACTTTGGGGGACGGGGAATGAGAGAGATCTGGGTGTAAACATACTGGCAGATTTGTCTCCAGAAATGTATATAAATGACATAGTAAGGGCAGCATATGCTTTCTTAGTAAATATAAGGAAAGCCTTCAGATAAATGGACAAGGAAAGGTTCAGAAATATTTATATGACTTATGTGAATATGCAGCCCTCTTTTAGAGCACATAAATAAGATGGAAAAAGTTCAAAGACATGCCACGAAACTGATACCAGAAATAAACAATCTCAGTCATAAGGAGAGGCTGAGGGACTTAGACTTACTATCACTCGAAGCTAGAAGAATAAGGGTTGATATGGTGACGGTTTTTATATTCCTTCTTGGTTGTGACAGAGTGGATAGGGCTCAATATTTCGATATAGCTGGCTTTAGTGCTAGAGGTCATAGTTTGAAGCATCGTAAGAAAACTTCTTTGCAGGATGTAAGGAGGTGCTTTTTTAGTGTAAAAGTTGTTGATGACTGGAATTCGCAATGCTAGGAGGTAATTAATACTAACTCAATTCATAGTTTTAAGGACAAACATGATAAGTATTACTGAGTGCAAAAATTGTACCCGACCTGTGGGCCAAAAAGGGAAGGTCCGCTCACCCTCAAGGGAAAACATCAACAAACTGTACGTACAAAAAATTGAACAGACCAGGTGATGGGGAGCTATGAGCATAGAGCTTTTTCCTGTAAGGAAAATTAGGTAATTGCAATTATATAATGACAATTAGGTAATTACACATACTGGCAGATTTGGCTCTAGAAATGCATATAAACTGCATAGTAAGGGCAGCATATGATTCCCTAGCGAATGTAAGTGTAGCCTTTAGACACATGGACAAGGATATGTTCAGATATATTTATGTAACTTATGTATAGTCAAAGTTTGAATATGCAGCACTCTTTAGGAATCCACACATGAAAAAGTATATAAATAAGCTGGGAAAACTTCAAAGACATGCCACAAAAATGGTGCCAAAAATGTGCTATTTCAGTTATGAGGAGAGGCTGAGGGACTTAGACTTATCATTACTCGAAGCTAAGAATGAGGGGGAATATGGTGATGGTTATTAAAATCCTTCATGGTTTTGGCAGAATGGATAGGGATCGATATTTTGATACGGCTTGTTCTAGAACTAGAGGTCATAATTTAAAGCATTGTAAGAGAACTTCTTTGCAAGATGTAAGGAAGTAAGTTTTTAATGTAGGAGTAGTTGATGATTGGAATTCGCTTAATGAGGAGGTAACTAATACTAACTAAGTTCATAATTTTAAAGACACATATAATAAGTATCACTGAGTACAAAGATGGAACCGACCAGGATACGGGGATTTTTTTTGTGAGTGTGAAACAAGGATAGGCAAGAAAGTTGCACTAACTGATAAAAGCTCTTGCACGAAGAAAACATTAAGACGAAGAAAAAGTGAAAGGTTAAGTATAATGCAGAAATGAAGTAATCTTACACAATTGGAAAAGGACAGGCTGAAAGAATAGTTGAAGTACTGAGGACTTATAGATATGGAAGGATTAGGCCCTGATATGACAATAGATCCATTTTTTGAAGGAAGATATGTTATAAGAATTAGGAAAGACAGCAGGAGGAAGAAAGTTCCAGAGTTTGGAGGTAGCTGGGAAGAAGCAATCACTGTACCGACCAATCCTCGAGCTAAAAATCTCCACCCAGTACCTGTGAGACGAGGTCACTTGGTGAGTATTACGTGGTTTTGGCAGTGGGGGGAGGGATGTAACTCGCCATCTCATTAGAGCAGCAATAGAAGAAGTAGCGATAGAAAAGAGATAGGGTTGTTACTTACGGCGAAGAGAAAGAGAATCCAGATTAAAAGTAAGAGAAGGGTTATTAATGAGTCTAACTGCCTTAGACTAAACCCTATCAAGGAGATAATTATATGAAAAAGCACCCCAGACGTGTGAGCAGTATTCTAACAGGGACAAATAAGACCTTCACAAATTTTAAGTACCTGTCAAGTGTTAAAGTAATAACGAAAACGAAATAGAACCCAGTTTTTTGGATGCAAATTTAGAAATTTGGTTAATGTGAGTCCTCAAAGACAAGTTAGAGGCGATCTTGATTCTTAATATATTAATAGAATTAAGAGGATAAATTTGTTAGGAGGGAGCTCTTTCCCGTAGGCACGAATAGGTAATTACATTTAGGTAATTACACACACACACACACACCACACAAGCACTCACACTTTATTTTCTTCAAGTTACCCCTGCCATGTTGACTCCTGGGATGCACTTATGCTTGAGACAGTGGTAATCTCAGGCATAAGTGAATCCCAGGAGTCAAAAAGGCAGGAGAGACTTGAAGAAAATAAAGCTAGGATTTTAGACCTCATAAGGAAGCTTGGAGTATCATGTGGTCCAGAGGATGTTGTAAACATTCACCAACTTAATGCATATTCTCAGGAGGGAAAGGATAGACCAACAAAAGTAACATTTGAGAGAGGGAACACATGTAGAGAAATATTGATGAGAAAAACATAAAAGACCTTCAAGAATTCAAAACAGTGTTCATTAGACCATACAGAAAACAGGAATAGATGGAAAGGATATTTTTTTTTTTGCAGGAGGCTAGAAAATTGAATGAGGAAAGAAATGAAGAAGAGAAGAAAAGTTTTTGTTTCAGAGTTCTTCCAGACAAAGGGGGAATAAAGAAGATAATGAAAGAAGATCAGGGGATGGATCCTCATTAAGATTGTTGTACACAAATGCTGATGGAATAGCTGGTAAGGCAGTAGAATTAAAAGATAAGATTCACTACAGTAAGGCAGATATAGTAGAGGTTGCAGAGACTAAGTTAAGTAAGGACATAATCAATGTCACAGTTTTTCCTAAGGGCTTCAGAATATTAAGGGTTGGATGATCTGAGAGGACTGCTGGAGGGATAGCACTGTTGAAAAGTGAAACTTTTCAGATTGAATAAATAATCTATGCTATAGAAAGTGAGTTCAAGAAATTTCTTGTTGCTCACATAAATACTGGGTCAGTGAGCATTATCATAATTGTTGTATATAACCCATCAAGGAACCAACATAGCTAGAAGTTTATGAGGAAAGTCATATAGGTACCATTGAAGTCATAAACTCAGTTTTTAACATTGACAAACATTTAACAGACAGACACACATTTATTTCCATTTTTGTACAATAGTTATTCTTATACAATCTAAAAGTAACTTATAAGTAGATATATAATTGAACTAAGTAAGAGGGTAATACATACTGTTATATTAAATAATGTTTTCCTAGAAAATGATAATACTGTAATAAAAATGTTAACAATAATGTTAATAATAAAGTAAAATTAACTTATAAGTAGACATGCAATTAAATTAATAAATATGGTAATACATATAGTTAAATTAAATGTAGGTTTCATAGAAAACAATAATGCTGTAATAAAAATGTTAACAATAATGTTAATAATAAAGTAGTAATAATGACACTATATACAGTATTGTTATTATCGGCATCATTTCCATATTTGTTTTCATTACAATGAGAATAATTAGTTCTTAACGAGCAGCAACTATTTGTCCAAAAGAAAACTATATAGTTTGCCTTTGAAAGCTGTGAAGGAGGATGCATTTTTAAGATGCTCTGGAATATTGTTCCAGAGTGTTGGCCCTTTGATAGTGATCATCTTTGAACCTGCTTCTGTGTTTGTTCTGTGAATAAAGAGGTCACTGCTCTGTCTAGTGTTGGTTCCCCTTATATCCCTGACTGTTTTTAAATCAAATAGCCAGCTAGGATAATGATGGCCCAAAATTTTGAATACAAAATATAAATAGCATAAGCAACCTTACTTTCTGCCTGCGGCCACCCAAGTTTATTGAGAGCTGGTGTGATGTGGTCATATTTTCTTATTCCTCCCAGGGCAACTCAAGCTGCAAAATTAATAAGCTTCAGTATTCTGTTTATCTGAGTCTTATTGGTATCTCCCCAAACAGTTGTGCAGTAATTAATGTGACTTAGAGCTAGAGATTCAACAACAGTTATTCGAGTGGTAGTCTCAAAATTGTCTTTTATACGTGATAAGTACAGTAATGTTCCTGTAACATTTTTGCATACTTTATCTATGTGGGAATCAAACAACATGTGGTTATCAAAGTGAATTCCTAGGTTTTTGACTGTTTTGCTAGGAGTGATAATATTGTCACAAAAATTAATTGTTGTGTTTTCTGGAATTTGTGCTATAAGGAGCCTTGAACCAATAAACATGCATTGTGTTTTACTTTCGTTAATTAACAGCCCAATTTCTTGAAAATAAGTTTTAATTTTTGACAGAGTGTTTTCTGTTCTTAAAGTTAGCTCTGGGAGGTTATTAATATCACCACTAAGAAGTAGTTGAGTGTCATCTGCATATTGTACGACTAGACAGTCAGAAATGAAAGAAGATATATCATTTACGTAAATGGAGAAGAGGATAGGACCAAGTACTGATCCCTGTGGAACACCGAATGATACATTTTTTGGCATAGAGATAATGTTGTTAAGACAAAACGACTGTTTGCGATTAGATAGATACTCGCTAAACCAGCTCAGATCAATATTTAGGTAAGTACATTTACTTAAAAGAATTTCATGGTTTACACTGTCGAAGGCTTTTCATAAGTCTCATAATACAAGCAGAGATATTTTTTTCATATCTATATTATTATAGATACTATTCGTAACTTTGAGCAGTGCAGTTTCCGTCGAGAGTTTCGGACGTGAGAGAAAATGTAGGATCTTGATTATGGGAACTTTTAATCATGGGTAGATAGATTGAATAAATCTTGTCCCACACAGTGGTGAGGACCCATTCTAGGCAAGATTTATAGATTGTGCACAAGGAACTTTCATACACTAACATGCACTGGAATCAACGAGGGCCAGGGGTGGGGATGAGCCATTGCTGCTTGATCTAGTATTCACAGATAATGTGTTGGATATTTAAAAAGTTGAGTATGAACCACCAATTGGAAAGAGTGACCACTGTGTGTTGTTGATGGAGTATATCATCGAAGATGTTCTGCCTGAATGTAGAGCCACTGAGGACACAAGGAGGAACTATCCAAAAGGAGATTACATCAAAATTAATGAGCTATTTGCAGTTATTGACTGGAGGACCTTATTTATCTACAAATCTGTACAAGAAATGTACACCTTTTGTGAGGAATATGGGAAGATGCAAGATTGTTGCATACCTTCCACCAAAATAGGAGTTATTCAAGCCAGAGAGAAATGGATAAAAAATGAGTGTAAGAGAGCTTAGGAGTGGAGAGACAAAGGCTAGTAAAGGCATAGGAGGAAAAAAAAAGTATAAATGGCTGGCAGACTTATAAAAGAGCAAGAAATGATTACTTAAGTAAGAGAGGAGAGACAAAGAGATTATGAAAGAGGTATCACCAGGAAGGCTAAAGAAAATCCCAAACTTTTTCCACAACTTTATCAGAGAAAAATTGAAGGTAAAAGAGTGACTACTGTGTGTTGTTGATGGAGTATATCATCGAAGATGTTCTGCCTGAATGTAGAGCCACTGAGGACACAAGGAGGAACTATCCAAAAGGAGATTACATCAAAATTAATGAGCTATTTGCAGTTATTGACTGGAGGACCTTATTTATCTACAAATCTGTACAAGAAATGTACACTTTTTGTGAGGAATATGGGAAGATGCAAGATTGTTGCAAACCTTCCACCAAAATAGGAGTTATTCAAGCCAGAGAGAAATGGATAAAAAATGAGTGTAAGAGAGCTTAGGAGTGGAAAGACAAAGGCTAGTAAAAGTATAGGAGGAAAAAAAAGTATAAATGGCTGGCAGACTTATAAAAGAGCAAGAAATGATTACTTAAGTAAAAGAAGAGAGACAAAGAAATTATGAAAGAGGTATCACCAGGAAGGCTAAAGAAAATCCCAAACTTTTTCCACAACTTTATCAGAGAAAAATTGAAGGTAAAAGAGTGACTACTGTGTGTTGTTGATGGAGTATATCATCGAAGATGTTCTGCCTGAATGTAGAGCCACTGAGGACACAAGGAGGAACTATCCAAAAGGAGATTACATCAAAATTAATGAGCTATTTGCAGTTATTGACTGGAGGACCTTATTTATCTACAAATCTGTACAAGAAATGTACACTTTTTGTGAGGAATATGGGAAGATGCAAGATTGTTGCATACCTTCCACCAAAATAGGAGTTATTCAAGCCAGAGAGAAATGGATAAAAAATGAGTGTAAGAGAGCTTAGGAGTGGAGAGACAAAGGCTAGTAAAGGTATAGGAGGAAAAAAAAAGTATAAATGGCTGGCAGACTTATAAAAGAGCAAGAAATGATTACTTAAGTAAGAGAAGAGAGACAAAGAGATTATGAAAGAGGTATCACCAGGAAGGCTAAAGAAAATCCCAAACTTTTTCCACAACTTTATCAGAGAAAAATTGAAGGTAAAAGAGTGACTACTGTGTGTTGTTGATGGAGTATATCATCGAAGATGTTCTGCCTGAATGTAGAGCCACTGAGGACACAAGGAGGAACTATCCAAAAGGAGATTACATCAAAATTAATGAGCTATTTGCAGTTATTGACTGGAGGACCTTATTTATCTACAAATCTGTACAAGAAATGTACACTTTTTGTGAGGAATATGGTAAGATGCAAGATTGTTGCATACCTTCCACCAAAATAGGAGTTATTCAAGCCAGAGAGAAATGGATAAAAAATGAGTGTAAGAGAGCTTAGGAGTGGAAAGACAAAGGCTAGTAAAAGTATAGGAGGAAAAAAAAGTATAAATGGCTGGCAGACTTATAAAAGAGCAAGAAATGATTACTTAAGTAAAAGAAGAGAGACAAAGAAATTATGAAAGAGGTATCACCAGGAAGGCTAAAGAAAATCCCAAACTTTTTCCACAACTTTATCAGAGAAAAATTGAAGGTAAAAGAGTGACTACTGTGTGTTGTTGATGGAGTATATCATCGAAGATGTTCTGCCTGAATGTAGAGCCACTGAGGACACAAGGAGGAACTATCCAAAAGGAGATTACATCAAAATTAATGAGCTATTTGCAGTTATTGACTGGAGGACCTTATTTATCTACAAATCTGTACAAGAAATGTACACTTTTTGTGAGGAATATGGGAAGATGCAAGATTGTTGCATACCTTCCACCAAAATAGGAGTTATTCAAGCCAGAGAGAAATGGATAAAAAATGAGTGTAAGAGAGCTTAGGAGTGGAGAGACAAAGGCTAGTAAAGGTATAGGAGGAAAAAAAAGTATAAATGGCTGGCAGACTTATAAAAGAGCAAGAAATGATTACTTAAGTAAGAGAAGAGAGACAAAGAGATTATGAAAGAGGTATCACCAGGAAGGCTAAAGAAAATCCCAAACTTTTTCCACAACTTTATCAGAGAAAAATTGAAGGTAAAAGAGTGACTACTGTGTGTTGTTGATGGAGTATATCATCGAAGATGTTCTGCCTGAATGTAGAGCCACTGAGGACACAAGGAGGAACTATCCAAAAGGAGATTACATCAAAATTAATGAGCTATTTGCAGTTATTGACTGGAGGACCTTATTTATCTACAAATCTGTACAAGAAATGTACACTTTTTGTGAGGAATATGGGAAGATGCAAGATTGTTGCATACCTTCCACCAAAATAGGAGTTATTCAAGCCAGAGAGAAATGGATAAAAAATGAGTGTAAGAGAGCTTAGGAGTGGAAAGACAAAGGCTAGTAAAAGTATAGGAGGAAAAAAAAGTATAAATGGCTGGCAGACTTATAAAAGAGCAAGAAATGATTACTTAAGTAAAAGAAGAGAGACAAAGAAATTATGAAAGAGGTATCACCAGGAAGGCTAAAGAAAATCCCAAACTTTTTCCACAACTTTATCAGAGAAAAATTGAAGGTAAAAGAGTGACTACTGTGTGTTGTTGATGGAGTATATCATCGAAGATGTTCTGCCTGAATGTAGAGCCACTGAGGACACAAGGAGGAACTATCCAAAAGGAGATTACATCAAAATTAATGAGCTATTTGCAGTTATTGACTGGAGGACCTTATTTATCTACAAATCTGTACAAGAAATGTACACTTTTTGTGAGGAATATGGGAAGATGCAAGATTGTTGCATACCTTCCCCCAAAATAGGAGTTATTCAAGCCAGAGAGAAATGGATAAAAAATGAGTGTAAGAGAGCTTAGGAGTGGAGAGACAAAGGCTAGTAAAGGTATAGGAGGAAAAAAAGTATAAATGGCTGACAGACTTATAAAAGAGCAAGAAATGATTACTTAAGTAAAAGAAGAGAGACAAAGAGATTATGAAAGAGGTATCACCAGGAAGGCTAAAGAAAACTCCAAACTTTTTCCACAACTTTATCAGAGAAAAATTGAAAGTAAAAGAACAGGCTTTAAAGCTAAACAGAATTGATGGAAGTATCAATGAGACAGATAAAGAGGTATATGAAGAATTGAACAAGGAGTTTCAGTCATTATTCACAGTAAAAAATACTCCATCCCCTCAGATTGGAGAGATAGGAGCTCTTGGACTGTTATAAGAGAACATCATCTTTCCAACCACAGAGATATGCAAAGCAATGATGGAGTTAGATGACCATAAAGATACAGGTCCTGATTATATATCCCGTTATATGCTTAATAAATCTATATTGAAAAAGAGAAGGAGGGATGCAGCTCAAAACTATAGACTTGTTTCTTTGACCAGCATAGTTTGCAAAGTTTTGGAGAAACTACTAAGAAAACACATCTCTCCTCTCTTGGAATCCTTCAACTTTTTGTCAGTTAGACAATATGACTGCAGAGGGGGTAGATCAACAGTAACAAACTTATTTGAGTTTTATGATGAGGTAAGCCGACTCTTACAGGAATGAGAGGGCTGGGTGGATTGCATAGTCCTAGACTTCCAGAAGGCATTTGAAACGGTCCCACATTGGAGACTTATTAAGAAGTTGCAAGCAATGGCGAGAATAGGTGGAAATGTCTTGGAATAGATAAAAACTTACTTAGAAGGAAGGGAACAGAGGGTTAGTGAAAGAAACTCAGTGTCTGAATGGAGAAGAGTTAATAGTGGAGTTCTACAGGGTTCAGCTTTAGTGCCACGTTTAGTCCTTGTATATGTAAATGACCCACCAGTGTCTGTAAATTCATTCATGAATATGTTTGCAGATGTTGCAAAGATTGTGAAGAAATCAAGAAACGAGAACAATAGTAGAGCTTCAGGAAGACCTAAAAAGTCTGCATGAGTGATCAGATAAGTAGCTAATTAATTCAGTACTTCAACATGCAAGGTAATGAGAATGGGCACAAGTGCTAGAAGGCCCAAGCTTGATTGCTCAATAGCAGGAGCAGAATTTCAAGAGACAGACAATGTGAGAGATCTAGGAGTAAATAAACTAGCAGATTTGTCTCTAGAAATGCATATAAATGGCATAGTAAGGGCAGCATATGCTTTCTTAGTAAATGTAAGGGTAGCCTTCAAACACATAAACAAGGAAAGGTTCAGAAATATTTATGCAACTTATATGTTTTGAATATGCAGCCCCCTTTTGGAATCCACACTTTAAAAAACACATAATTAACATGAAAAAGTTCAAAGACATGCCACGAAACTGATGCCAGAAATACACAGTCTTGGTTATAAGGAGAGGCTGAGGGAATTAGACTTACAATCACTCAAAGCTAGAAGAATAAGGCCTGATATGGTGGCGGGTTTTAAATTCCTTCAGGGTTTTGACAGAGTAGATAGGGATCGAAATTTCGATATGGCTGGCTCTAGTTTTAGAGGTCATAGTTTTAAGCTTCAGAAGAAAACTTCTTCGCAGAATGTATGAAAGTGCTTATTTAATGTAAGAGTTGTTGATAGCTGGAATTCGCTATGCGAGGATGTAGCTAATACTAACTCAATTCATATTTTTAAGGACAAATTTGATAAGTATTACGGTGTATAAAACTGGAACCGAACAGGAGATGTGGAATTACCAGCATAGGGCTCTTTTCCGTAAGCACTTTTTTTATTACTGTATTCAATCACATTTAGGTAATTACACATACTGGCAGATTTAGCTCCGGAAATGCATATAAATGGCATAGTAAGAGTAACATATGCTTTCTTAGTGAATATGTTTACCATTCACACACCTGGACAAGGAAATGTTCAGAAATATATATGTAACTTATGTGAGTTCAAAGCTAGAATATGCAGCCCCCTTTTGGATGCCCCACTTGAAAAAGTACATAATTCAGCTGGGGAAACTTCAAAGACATGCCACAAAACTGGTGCCAGTAATACTCAATCTCAATTATGAGAAGAGACTGAGGGACTTAGCCTTACCATCACTTGAAGTTAGAGGAAAAAGGGCTGATATGGTAAACAGTTTTCAAATTCCTTCATGGTTTTGACAAAGTGGATAGGGATCGATATTTTAATATGGTTATTCAAGAGGTCACTGTTTGTAAGAAAACTTCTTTTTATTATGTGAGGAAGCACTTTTTTAGTGTATGATTAGTTGATGATTGGCATTCGCTCAGTGAGGAGGTAGTTAATACTAACTCAATTCATAAATTTAAGGACACATATGATAAGTATCACTGAGTACTAAAATGGAACTGACCAGGAGACGAGGATTTACGAGAAAAGAGCTCTTTCCCTTAAGCACAATTAGGTAATTATAATTAGGTAATTACACAAACACACAGTTGCGCATTCTAGCTTCCCTTAATATGAGTTTTTGCTTTTGTTCTTGTTTTTTAATTACTAAAGTCAAAATTTAAGTTATGATGGGCGTTACCAGAAAAAAGATGAACTAAGTAACTAGATTAGTACTCATTAGAAGATATTATTGTAATTCTGTGTGAAGTTAAAAAGTATTTTTTGCCTGTAGTTGGTGAAACACATAACGTCAAAATGAAACCATTTCTGTCTCTAGCTCTCCATCCAATAGCCAGAGGGAGGGTGGTAGAGGATCTTTGAGTGTTGTAGGAGGGGGAGTTGCTCTTGGGAGCCTGAAACAAAAGGTCAGGGACCTGGAGACCCTTGTAATAAACCTGGATGATAAAATTTGGAATATGGATAGATAAATGAAAGAGACTGAAACATTAATGAGAACATTGGAAAACTATAATAAGGCACAAGGGCAAAAGAGAAAAGAACATAGAGAACGAATTAAGAAGCTGGAAGGGGAAAAAGTGAACAAGAAATCAGAATTTCTAAGCAAGAAGATAACAAACATATGAACGACAACCTGAATGAATAAATTTTAGTTCACTGCTTTCTTCTGAGAGAGCAGAGATTGCACCTTGGAATGTCCAGAGAGAGGGAAGCATTGAACAGTTTAGAAAAGCTATTCAGGAGCTGTATGCAGAACATGACACTATGAAAACTTCCTTTGCAAATGCAGTAAAACAAAATGAGGCAGTAAAAGAGGCAGTGAGGGAGATGACATTGTAAAATATAAACTTAGTTGACTACAAATAAACAGTAATAGAATAAATGAAAGAAGTTGTTATGGAAAGGGCTAATCCACTGATCAAACAGGTACTTGATAAAAAGAAGGCAGCGGAAGTCTCAGGAATAAGTGAATCCGGGAGTTAGTATAGCAGGGGAGACTTGAACAAAATAAAGATAGGGTATTAGTCCTGATAAGGACGCTTGTAGTATTATGCTGTCCTGAGAATATCGTAAACATTCACTACATTAGTAAATATTCTAGTTAGGGAAAGGCAAGGTTAATGAAACTAAGCATTGAGAGAGACGACATATGTAGAGAAAAATTGATGACAAAAAACTAAACAACCTTCAAAAATTTAGAAGTGTTCATTAGACAGGAGATACGAAGGATCAAAAACTT
This sequence comes from Halocaridina rubra, assembly GCA_037179515.1. Lineage (NCBI taxonomy): Eukaryota > Metazoa > Arthropoda > Malacostraca > Decapoda > Atyidae > Halocaridina > Halocaridina rubra. The sequence continues at coordinate 127,577 of JAXCGZ010003809.1, forward strand.
TTTGTAAATAGCTAGAGGATTACATGAGGGAAGATATGAAGAAGAGAAATAAAATTATTGTTTCAGAGCTCTTCCAGCCAAAGGGGAGATAAAGAAGATAATGCTAGAAGATCAGGGAATGTAGCCTCATTAGGACTGCTGAACACAGAGAAGGTAGATCAACGGTAACAATCTTATTAGAATTTTATGATGAGATAAGCCGAATCTTACTAGAAAGAGAAGGCTGGGGGGACTGCATATTCCTAGACTTCCAAAATGCATTTGACAAGGTCCCACACAGGAGACTCATTAAGAAGCTGCAAGCAATGGCAAGAAGAGATGGAAATGTCTTTAAATGGATTAAAACCGGCTTTGAAAGGAGGGAGCAGAGGGTTAAAGTAAAAGGCCTAGTGTCTGAATGGAGACGGGTTAGTAATGGGGTTCCACACGATTAATTTTAGGGACACTTTTGTTCCTTGTATATGTAAATGACCTACCAGAATCTGTGAATTCATTCATGAATATGTTTGCAGATGATGCAAAGATTGTAAAGAATGTAACAGACGAGAAGAATGGTAGAGAACTTCAGCAAGACCTAAATAGTCTGCATGAGTGATCATAAATCTGGTTTATGAAATTCTATACTTCTAAATGTTAGGTAATGAGAATGGGTATAAGTGCAAGAAGGCCCAAGCTTGACTGCCAAATGGCAAAAGAAGAACTTCAAGAAACAGAGAATTAAGGAGATCTAGGAGTAAACCTACTGGTAGATTGTATTCAGAAATGCATATAAATGGCATATTGAGGGCAGCATATGCTTTCTTAGCAAATGTAAGAGTAGCCTTCAGGTACATGGACAAGGAAGTGTTCATTAATATTTATGTAACCTATGTGAGGCCAGGGCTTGAATATGCATCCCCATTTTGGAATCCACACTTGAAAAAGCATGTACATAAGCTGGAAAAAGTTCAAAGACATACCACGAAACTGGTGCCAGAAATACGCAATCTCAGTTAAGATGAGAGGCTGGGGGAATTAGATTTACCATCACTTGAAGCTAGAAGAAATAGGGGGTATATGGTAATGGTTTTTAAATTCCATCATGGTTATGACAGAGTGGATAGGGATCGATATTTTGATAAAGCTGGCACTACAAGTAGAGGTCATAGTTTGAAGCTCCATAAGGGAATTTCTTTGCAGAATGTAAGGAAGTACTTTTTTAGTGTAAGAGTTGCTGATAATTGCAATTCATTAAGCAAAAAGGTAGTTAATGCTAACTCAATCCATACTTTTAAGAACAAGTATGAAAAGCATTACTAAGTAGAAAATGGAACCGACCATGAGACAGGAAGTTACGAGCTTGGGGCTCTTTCCCGTAAGCACAATTAGATAATTACAATTAGGAATTTGCACAAATGCTGATGGGTAGCTGGTAATGAGTAGAATTAAAGGATAGGATTCACAATAGAAAGGCAGATATAGTAGCGGTTGCAGAGACTTCGCTAAGAGAGGACATAAACAGTGTCACATTTATTCCTAAGAGCTTCAGAATATTAAGGACTGAAAGCTCTGAGAGGACTGATGGAGGAATAACATTGCTCATAAGTAAAAGATTTCAGGTTGAAGAAATAATCGTTGCTATAGAAAGTGAGTTCAAGGAATTTCTTGTTGTTATCACAAATACATGATCAGAGATCATTACAATAACTGTTGTATATAACCCACCAATGAACCAGCATAAGCTGAAAGCTTATGAGGAAAATCATTTAGGTGACTCAAGCAGAGTGGAATGGGGGGGAGACTTGGTAACACTTTATCCCCAAGGAGCTGAGAGGGGTGGTTGAGGTGTGTGTGAATCGTGGTGAATGTGCGTTTCTTGGCCCTGCCACTGCCTTACATGGGGGAATGAGGCATATGTATATGTATGTGTGTACTATCAAAGTAATAACCTCAGAGCTAATGTAGCATGTTGCTCATAGATTCCATACAAAAGAATTTCATACACAAACACGTACTGGAACCAGCGAGGGCCAAGTGTGGAGATGAGCCATTGCTGCTTGATCAAGTATTCACAAATAATGTGTTTGTTATTGAAAAAGTACCACCAGTTGGAAGAGTGACCACTGTGTGTTGTTGATGGAGTATATAATCGAAGATGCTCTGCCTGAAAGTAGATGAGCTGAGAAGGACTCGAGGAGGACCTATTCAAAAGGAGTATAAAACAAATTTAATGAGCTTTTTGCAGTTATTGACTGGAGGACCTCATTTAATAACAAAATTGTACAAGAAATGTACTACATCTTTTGTGAGGAATATGGGAAGATAGAAAAGTGTTGCATACCTTCCATCAAAATAGAAGTTATTCGTGCCAGAGAAAAATGGTTCAATAATTAGTGTAAGACTGCTATGGAGTGGAGAGACAAATGCTGGAAAAGGAATAGGAGGAAAAAAAAACACTAATGCCTAGCAGACTTATAATGATTACCTAAGTAAAAGAAGAGGGACAAAGAAAGATTATGAAATGGATATCACCAAGAATGCTATAGAAAATCCAAACTTTTCCACAGCTTTATCAGAGGAAAATTGAAGGCCAAAATACAGAAGAGTCAAACAAGGAGCTTCAGTCAGTTTTTACAGCAGAAAATACCTCATCCCTTCATATTGCAGAGATAGGAGTTCATGGGCTGGTATTATAGAGAACATCCTCTTTTCAACCACAGAGGTATGCAAAGTGCTGATGGAATTAGAATTTTTTTTTTGTGAGTCTGACACCGGGACAGGCAAGAAAACTGACCTTATCAATATAGGGTTGTGCACGAAGAAAACATTAAATTGAAGAAAGAGAAAACAAGGTATAGAACAGGGCAGAAAGGAGGTTATTATACACAAAGGAAAAGGACAGACTGAAAGAATATTCAAAGTACTGAGAACCTAGATATATGGCAGGATTAGGCCCTGAGATGACGATAGATCTGCTTCTTGAAGGAAGATAGGTTGTAAGAATTAGGAAATACAAAAGGAGGAATAGAGGTCTGGAGTCTGGAAGTTGATAAGAAGAAGCATTTGCTGCACAGACCAGTCCGCGAGAAGCAAATCTCCACACAGTACATGTGAGATAAGGCCGCTTGGAGAGTGCTACATGGCCTCAGCAGTGGGGAAGGAATGCAAGTCACCAACTCATCAAAGCAGCGATGGAAGTAGTAGCGATAGAAAAGGGAAATGGATGATACCTTACAGCAAAGAGAAAGATAATTCAGATTAGAAGTGAGACTATGATCATTAATGAGTCTGGCTGCCTTAAATTGAATCCTATCAAGGAGATAAGTATAAAAAGAAGCACCTCAGATATGGGAGCAGTATTCTAAGCAGGGATGGATAAGACCTTTATAACTTTAATTAACTGAAAAGAGTTAAAGTTATTTTTTTATGCATATCTAGAAATTTGGATTATGTGAATCCTCCAAGACAAGTTAGAGGCTATCTGGATTCCTAATATGTTTTTAGAATTAAGAGGGTAAATTTCGTTAGTTTCGAAGACAGTAGGACTATCAGGAGGAGGAGAAGATAAAGAGATAGCCAGAAACTTGCTTTGGAGGCGTTAAATTTAACTAAATTTTGGGTGTCCCATTCTGATACCCACTGCAAATCGGAGTTGAGGGTAAAAGAAAGAGTACTAAGAGACTAATTGCGAGTAGCAAATGAAGATTGTGAAGAAAAGGCAGAGGAAAAATGAAAAGTAGAATCGTCAGTAAAGGCGTGAAAAAGAAAGGAAAATGGGAACAAAAGAAGATCATTGATGAAGAGAAGGAACAGATTAGGTGAAAGAAGAGAGCTCTGTGAAACACCACTGGTAACAGAGAATGGGTTAGATGTTGCACTGTCAAGAACCTCAAATATGAAACGGTCAAAAAGTAAACCAGAAATCAGAGAACAGTGAGAAGGGGTGTGTAGAGAATGCATATTTTATTTATATTATCCATGTACAGTATACGTTTTCTTTGTAACGAATTCTGTAGTTTTGTTTGTCTCAGCTTTTTTGTTTTGTTTTGATCAGTATGCTCGCCATTTCATTTCTATAAGGTTTGTGAAGCATGGTTGATAGATAAAGATAATATAATGTAAAGACCAAATAATATACATAATTCAGTACTGTAAATTAGAAAAAAAAAACCAATTAAGGTGAGTAAATGAATATTTTATGAGTAAGAAGTTGTGCCTGAATAATGATGAATATTAGGTATAATATTTATATAAATTACTTTTTTTCTTTTTGTAGTGTATTGTCAAGTTGTATTTTCATTTTTATAAACTATACACAATATTATTTTTCTGCTGCGTAAACTGTTAATTAGTTTTATTCTTCTTGATTGCAGGGTTTAAGTTGTTTTCTGGTTTTTATTAATAAATTCGTAAAAGGTCCAAAACTGTCTCTCAGTTCCCCCTCTGCAAAAAGGTGGTATCCTCCAAAGCGACCCTCCAAGAAAACCAGAGCCAATTTCTCAAGGTTTTTGGTAAAGAAAAGACTTCCAGCCATGCTGGATTCTAGACACGAAGATTCAGGGAAGGCCCACTCTATAACAATAAAGCCTCCTGCCTTCATAGAGACTTCAGTTCCTGGATGGTTCTCCATCACTGAAGCATAATTTCTCTTGAAAGAAATCATCGTGGATGTTACCAAATTTTACAGGGTCATTGCAGCATCGCCGGCTGAGGTTGTCTCAAGATTACCCAATAATGTGATTGACCCAGTGCAGTCCGACTACAAGACGCTTAAGGAAGCAGTTATCAGTAAGAAAACGAAGCCAGAACTGTTAGATAGTTTAATGAAGACAACTAATATATCAGGCAGGCCCTCTGTTTATTTGCAAGATATGATTACCACAGCATCTAAGATAGGGATTACTGATGATATTGTATGTCATAAATTTCTACAAGTTTTGCTGTCAACTATTTCACCCTTGATAGCCTCTCATTAAGAGTTAAATTTGTCACAGTTAGGTAAGCTGGCTGATGAGTTGTTGCCATATTTCAGTAAATCTTCGGTGATGGCTGTTCAGCAACCAAATCCTGTACAACGAGATGTTCCAAATAAGGGTAAAACAGATGACAATTCCATCATTATTGGTGCTCGCCCTTTTAGTAAGGACTAGTGCACAAAAGTATGTAGGGCACATATTTCTTTCGCTGATCATGCCAAAACTTGCAAGCCATGGTGTAATGGCAGGAAAAAAGCAAATTGTGAATTGCTACCTAAGTCCAGACCGTCAACCCCATTTTTTGGAAAACTAAAGGGTTGGGTTACCAATTTAGCTCCATCAGACCTACCACTTTTAGAAGTTGCTGCTCAACTTGGAGCTTCAAGTTTAACTTTATAATTGAAACCGCTGCTAATGTGTAAATAATTCCCTTTGAATATGTAAATGGAATTGTAATAGAACCCTCACTTGTTTAAATATCTTCTTGCACCGGGAAAGGTATAAATCAAATTCCTAGCTTAAGGCATTCATTCATGTGGACTTTTATTATCACTAATACGGTACATCCTTTGCTCGGTTTTGATTTTCTTGCAAATTTTGGTCTTTCCATTGATTGCAAAATGAAACTAATTATTGACAGTACTACAGAAAGAAGAGTCAGTGTCTCCTTGTCTCGATTATCTGTTAATGTAGTTACTAATTAAGTCCAGATTCCATCAAGTATTAAAATATTGTGAATAAGTATCCTTTTATTACTCTCCTCATGATAATAAAGATGCCGTATATTGTGGGGTGTATCAATGAATAAAAACTGGAAGTAACCCTCCTGTATTTGTAAAGACGCGTCAGTTAGGTGAAGAATATTTAAGGCTGCTCAAGAAAAATTCTGTGCACTCCAAAGCTTTGGCTCATTGTCCCATCTGAAAGTGAGTAGAGTTCTCCTTTACATCTAGTCCCTAACAGTACTGGTGAATACCGTCCATGTAGTGATTATAGAGCACTAAATTCCATTACGAAAATAGACCAATACCATATTCCCAATATGAAGTATTGCTCATCCAACTTGCAAATAAAATTTGTCTCTCCAAGACTGATTTAACTTCAGCCTATCATGAGCTTAAGGAACACCTGGACGATGTCCCAAAAACAGCTCTAACTACCCCTTTTGGGTTATTTGAGTTTCCTTATACGTCCTTTGGCCTCCGTAAAGCGGCAGCGACTTTTCAAAGAGTGATGGACAAGATATTCTCGAACGTAGCATGTGTATTCATATACTTGAATAATATATTAGCATATTCAGTTTATGAAGAAGCCCATTGTGGTTTTGTGGAGCAATAGTCTTCGTTTATTATTTTGCATAATTTGGACCTGGCAACACTGTTTGGCAACACTGTGAATGGGATGTTTACAGTTTTAGGCAGACGTTCTGGGGTGAAGAGCAGTGCTTGTGGGGTTGTCGAGTTGGTTGAGTTGTGTGATGGATTTGCTTTATTGGTTGACTTGTGAGATGGAATTGCTGTATTATTGAGTTTTAGAGGCTTACCTCCCGGGATAAATGTTGATTTCTTTAAGTATGTGACAGTTTGGTGTTTATTAACAAATTTGTAAAGGGTCCATAGCTGTTTCTCAATCCACCCTCTACAGATGTGCCTGAATAATGATGAATATTAGTTAAAATCAAAATAAATGACCTTTTGCTTCTTGTATTGTATTGTCTAGTTGTATTTTCATTTTTATAAACTATGCAAAATATTATTTATTAGCTGCCTGAATGTTTATTAGTTTTATTTTTTTTGGTTGCAGGGCTTAAGTTGCTTTCTAGTTTAGGGATATATATTTGTAAGGGGTCTAAAACTGCCTCTCAATTCCCCCTCTACAGGTAAAGCCTTACGCAAGCAGTTTAGCCAACAGAGCCTTGTGCCAGACTGTCAAAAGCCTTAGAGATATCAAGGACGACTATAAAGGATTCCCCATAGATCCTCAGAAAAGATGACAGTACATGAGTAAGATAGGACAGGAGGTCACCAGTGGATCTTGCCTTGCAAAAGTCGTACTGGTGATTGGAGATAAGTATGTTAGATTCAAGATGTTTCAAGAAGTGAGCATTAAGCAAAGTTTTGAAAACTTTAGCGATAGAAGATGTTAGGGCAATAGGTCGGTAGTTTGTAGGAGTAGAGCAGTCACCATTCTTAGGAACAGTGTGCATTAGAACATGATTCCAAGATGAAGGATTAATACTGGTTGAGAGAATGAGGTGAAAAGGACGACAAAGCACCGGAGCCAGTTCATCTGCAAACTCCTTAAGGACCCATGCAGGAATATCATCGTGACCAGATGCCTTGTTCGTCTTTAGCAAGTGAAGAACCTTATGAACTTTGCGTGAAGAAATGATAAGTTAGGGCATAGGGTTAGAGAGGGATAAAGATTGAGGGACAGGTGCAAAGGAATTGTTTACAGAAGAGTTGGCAGAAAATTCAGAGCCAAAGAGTGTGGCTTTGTCAGTGGGAGAGCAGGCTATCGAACCATCAGAATGAATGAGAGGGAGAAAGATTGAATTACAGAAATTTTTGGAAAGGTTTTTGGCTAAGGGCCAGAAACATTTATCAGTGGGACAGAAGTTAAGATCATTGACTTTTCTTCTTATAAAGAAAGCTTTAGAGCTTTGAATCTGAGCAGTACAGCGATTCCCAGCTACAAGAAAAGCAGAGCGACTTAAATCTAAGGAAAGGCTTGGTACGACCGGTGTGTGTGATCAGGAACACAAGAAGGATATTTGATAATTTGCTACAGTTCGTGAGTAATAGAAGAAGCAATAGCCTCACTTCCTCCCACATCAGTGTGAAAAGAATTAAGCCATTCACTGTTGTATATATTGAAGTCTCCAATGTATAGAATTTCAGCTTGTGATTGAGAAGATAGCAATGACTCAAGGCAAGAGGACAGATACTCAAAAAAAGACACAAAGTCAGTAGAGTTTGGAGAACAGTAGCAGCAGCAAATGAATATAGTGGTAGTGGAAAAATAGACTTTCAGCCAGAAAAATTAAAGGTCAGGAGATTCAAGGTCCCTGAGCCTTGCAGTAGGAGTGCTAGTGTTGCAGAGAATACAGATTGTAGTGAGAGATTTGAATGGGTCAGTAGAAGCATGGCTAGACAGCTGGGTTTCAGAGAGAAGGAAGAGATGATGAAGGGCTGTACCCAAGTGCTGTTCCACAGACAAAAGATTAGAGGTTTGGCCACGAATTTTAAAAAATTGATGAGTGAAAGAATCAGATCTATCAGGAGGGCAAGGTTAGGGGAAGAACCATTACTACCACCAGGCTTGTCTACCCTCACGCCATAAAGCTGAAGGCCCTGATGATATATCCTCTCATCCACTCAAGAAATGTGCTAAATCAATATCGGCGGCAATATGCATCATATTTGAAAAGCCTCTGGAATCTGGGGAGATTCCAAGATGCTGGATATTAGCGGAGGTATTACCTATCTTCAAAAAGAGACAGAGAGATACAGCTCTAAACAATAGGCCTGTTTTCTTGACCAGCATAGTTGGAATCTTTCAACTTTTTGTAAGTGAGACATTATGGCTTCAAAGAAGGCATATCAACAGGAACAAACTTATTAGAATTTTGGGATGAGGTAAGCCGCATTTTACAGAAATGAGAAGGCTGGGAGGATTGCATATTCCTATACACTCAGAAGGCATTTAATATAGTCCAACACAGGACACTTACTGAGAAGCTGCAAGTTTTTTTGAGAATAGGTGGAAATATTTTGGAATAGATAAAAACTTACAAAGAAGGAAGGGAACAAGGGGTTAGAGTGAGACACTCAGTGTCTGAATGGAGAGGAGTTAGCAGTGGTGTCCCACAGGGTTCAGTTTTATGGCCACCTTTGTTTCTTTTATACGTAAATGACCTACCAGAGTCTGTAAATTCATTCATGAATATGTCTAAAGATGATGCAAAGGTTGTGAAGAAAGTAAGAGACGAGAACAATGGTAGAGAACTTCAGGGAGACCTAAATAGCCTGCATGAGTGGTCAGGAAAGTAGATAATTAAATTCAATACTCTAAAATGTAAGGTAGTGAGAATGGGTACAAGTGCGAGAAGGCCCAAACTTGGATACTCGATAGCAGGAGCAGAACTTCAAGTGACAGAGAATGAGAGAGATCCAGCAGTAAAAATACCGGCACATTTGTCTCTGAAAATGCATATAAATGGCATAGCAAGGGCAGCATATTATTTCTTAGGGAATATGAGGGTAGCCTTCAGACACATGGACAAGGAGATGTTCAGAAATATTTATTTAATTTAACTTATGGAAGGGGAAATCATAAATATTCAGCCCCCGTTTGGAATCAACACTTGAAAAAGCACGTAGTTAAGCAGGGAAAAGTTCAAGGACATGCCACAAAACTGGTGCCAAAAATACACAATCTTAGTTATGAGGTGAGGCTGAGAGAAATAGACTTACAATTACTTGAAGCTGCAAGAATGAGGGGTGATGTGGTGATGACTTATAAATTTTTTCATGGTAATGGCAGAGTGAATAGGGATCGATATTTTGATATGCCTGGCACTAGGACTAGATGTCAATAGCTTATAGCTTTGTAAGAAAATGTCTTTGCAGGATTTAAGAAAGTACTTTTTAGTGTAAAAGGGGTTGATGATTGGAATTCGCTAAGCGAGAAGGTAGTTAATACTAACTCAATCCATAATTTTTAGGACAAGTATGATAACGATCACTGAGTAAAAAAAAAAGTGAAACTGACCAGGAGACAAGGAGTTACGACCATAGAGTTCTTTCCCGTTAGCACAATTAGGCAACTACAGTTAAGTAATTGCACAACTGTAACAATCTTAGAATTTTATGATGAGGCAAGAAGGATCTTACAGAAAAGAGAGGAAGGGGGGGGATTGCATATTCCTAGCTTTTCAGCAGGCATATGATATGGTTCCACTATGGACACTTATTAAAAAACTCCAAGGAGTGGCGAGAATAGGTGGAACTGTCTTGGAATGGATAAAAACTTTCTTTGAAGGAAGGAAACAGGGGGTTAGAGTAAGACACTCAGTGTCTGAATGGAGAGGGGATAGTAGTGGAGTTCCACAGGGTTCACTTTTAGCGCCATTTTTATTTTTTGTATATGCATATGACCTACCAGAGTCTGTAAATTCATTCTTTGAATATGCATTGTAAGCGATTCAAAGACTGTGAAAAATATACGAGACGAGAACAATGGTAGAGAACTTCAGTAAATCCTAGATAATCTGCAAGAGTGGTCAGAAAGTGCCTAATGAAATTAAACACTTCAAAATGTGAGGTAATAAGAATGGTGTGGGAAGGTTGTTGTTAAACTTCTGTATTACTAAGGAGACTCAAGGTAATGAACTCGGTTAAGAGCTCACAAACAGACAGGACAGACCCTCATACCACTGCTCGGTTAAATAAAACAAAAAATTTAACTTTCTTTTAATTTTGAAAATGCAATGACACGTTAAGAAAAATTGCACTAATTTTTGGAAAGCTGTAACATATTTGAATTTAAATTTATGGAATTCTGCCTTAAATCCCAGGGTTGGTGAGCACGATTTCCATTCCCGGCACCACAGACGGATTCCAAGAGTTTGACCTCAACTCGACGATCACCTCTGTAACACAGGCAGAGTAGAATAGAGGACACTGCAATTGCAGAAACAGAAGCGACACATAGTTAATAATGAGAAAACTGAAGGCATGAGCACACAAATAATGAGTTTCCAATATTATTCTACTGGATAAAAATATATTGGGTTAGTCACTGCTAACCAAAAATATTTACTCTACCGTAGGAGCATACAAAATCATTAATTATTTTCTGGCATTAGCGTAAAGAAATTTATCAATAATAAATGAAGAATCAGCGAGACAAATACAGTATGCATTCCTTAAATTGTGGGTAACAATAAACATTTGCAATACCAGTTGGGCAATATTATATATTATTTATTTGCAATTTATATGGTAAAACACTCTATTTATGATAAAGGAAGAATCTACGAGATAAATATGCATTCATTCAATTTTGGATAGCAAGAAATATTTGCAGTGCCTAGAGGGCGAAACCACCTTTTAAAGTAATGCAACTAATAAGTCAAAATAATTTCTTCCCAAGAATGGGTGTGAGGAGAGAAATTGCAGCCAGAGTAGATATGAATGTTCTGAGATGGTTTGGCCATGTGGAAAGGATGGATGATGAAAGGCTGCTGAAAAAGGTGATGAATGAGAGAGTTGATGGGAGAAATGCTAGAGGGAGGCCTAGGTTTGGGTGGATGAATGGAGTAAGGAGAGCCCTGAATGATAGGAGGATGGATGTGAGGGAAGCGACTGAGCGTGCTAGGAATAGGAATAATTGGCGAGCGATTTTGACGCAGCTCTGATGGGCATCTGCTGTTACCATGGAGCTGCATCTTACAGAGGTAGCCCTGTGGTAGGGGCAGTAGGAGGAGTTGGCAGTTGTGAAGAGACACAGGTTGTGGAAGAGCTGGGAGGATGGGCTGTGGCACTCCAGCAGTGCCATCTGAACGGTCACTAGCTCCCTCGTCATTGCCCATAGAACAAAGTAATCCCCTTATTGTTTTCCTTTCTTGATGTCGGCTACCCCCCAATTAAAGGGGGAAACAGCCAAGGTAGAGAGAATAAATGAAGAATCAGCATGTGGTGCCAAAGGGGCAAAGCCACCTTTTGAAGTATTGGCAACTTATAACTCAAAACACTTTATTCCCAATAACTGAAGAATCAGCAAGATAAATACAGTATGTATTCATAAACTTGTGATTAACAAGGAACATTTGCAATGCCAACTGGGCAAAATTGCTTATTAATTATTTGCAGTTTATAGCAAAAAACACTTAGGTTAGATTATTAATTATTTTCAATTTATATAGTAAAACACTTTATTTACGATGATAGAAAGGGGTGAAATGAAATTAGAATTCGTTTGGAGAAGGGATAGATTTATATGTGGTAATGAGCAATTTTCTTGGGGTGAGATTTTACTTTGGCACCTGCAATGAAGTAAATTTATTAATATATATCGACGGTAACTTCCAGGTCAAGGAAATAAATATGACAAATGAGATTCCAGTTAGGTAATCTACAAAAGTGCACTTTGTATGGGAATGGAAATGAGAAAATATCTTAGGAGTTGACCAGTGACGAATTTAACAAGTTTCTCAAAATCCCAAATTACTTGACCAGCGAGCTTTACCATACACTGTCTCTCACCCTGTTTGTTCCAGATGAATTCTTGTGAGGACGGCACGTAAAAAAAGGTTTGAAGTAAGTGTGACTGCTGAGGCGAGATCTTGCCTCTGGGATTTTTGGGCGCCAGTTGAGAGTGATCAAGCGTCCCTCTAGGTGACGTCATCCTTCGGCAGACCTGTAGGGTCTACATTCACATCAGAAAAGTGTCCCCAACTGGTTTTTTACTATATTGGTGGTCCCTGGCAGGCAATTATGGCAGAGATGCAAGGGAGAGATTATATTTTAGGTGCAATAAGCATAAGCAAACAAAAGAAACAAGATATATTTATGGGCAAAATAGGTTACTGGCGAAAAACCTGCAAAACATTCTTGCATTGCGGGAGACGGAATTTTTAATATTCAAGTAGTAAAAAACTATTGAAATATATCTAGACAGATTAATAACATATCAACAGGATCATATGTATAACACAATTATCAGCAAGAGCAATTTATATATAACAAAATCTATCGGCAAAAGCGTAAACAGCATATATAACAAACTCACTAGGATAATGGCATCGTTCATTAGAAAAAATAATGAAAAAGCAGAAAACAAAGAAATAGGAGGGAGATTTTTATATAGGGATCATGTTTTCTACACGTACAAGAATATTAAACAAATTATATTTAAAATTATACTGATATATAAATTGCGAAAAATCATAATCTGCAAAATGCAAGAAGTGAGAGTTTTTTTAGTGAGAAAAGCCTACAGCCTCTGAGAACTTTGAGAGTAACACTCTGTCACAAAGGCCCTTTGTAGAGAGTATTGAATTAACAAAATTCTACTACAGTAGGTGAAAAAAGAATAGGGAGAGTTATGGTGACTTCAGTGTTATTATGAGGGATCAGAGATCCTCTCAATGCAAAAGAACAAGCGAAAAAAAAGAAAGGGATCCTCCACTGTAACATATCATACTATCAATAAAGTGAAAATTTCTTATTAAAAAACATTAAGTGACATGCAAAACATAAAAGGAATGTGATCAAATTCGAATTTCAAGAAAATTAAAATCACAATTAACTATCAGAGAATATCAATATTTAAGTTTAAGAATTCTTCACAAGCAATAAGGCAATAAAATAATATAAAAATAAATACAATATGCATAAAAGGAAAATTTTTAACCTAGTCGTCCTCAACAGTGACGACTGGATTTAAAACAGCTTCAGGTATTCAACACTAAACTAAAAGTTTCTGTCATGTTCTGGCTTTCAGAGTCCCACAAAAGGGGAATATAAAACTACAATCAAAGAAATATTCTTCATCTTCTTTGTCTTCCACAAGGGTGCATAAACACGCTATACTAAAGGAAACTATGTAAAGCCCATTTTACACGTACATGAACACACTGAAATACGTATGTAAGCTAAAATTAAATAAGTCCAGTATTAAAAATATAAAGAGACACATAAAAATAAACAACACATCAGAAAAGTAATCTTTACAGACTAGATGAGCTGAGACTAACAGCACCAGCTTCCTCATTTGAGGGTAACGACCATTGACTTAGTAGATTAGCGAGGTCATTGTCCTTTCCATCAACATGTTGGGCAGTGAATTTGAAAAGATTCAGGGGAAGTGCCCACCTTTTTAGCCGAAGATTCAGCTTGTCTGCAGTCTGTAAATATATGAGAGGACGGTGGTCTGTCCTCAGTGTTAAATGTCGGCCATACAGATGGACTTCAAATTTCTTTATGGTCCAATATGGGGCCAGAGCTTACTTCTCCACAGTGGAGTATTTCCGCTCTGCAGGGCGAAGCCTGCGGCTTGTATATCAGACCAGAGTTACTTCTGCTGAGTTGTCCGACAGGGCTTGCAAGAGCATGGTGTCCAGGCCTTTGTCTAAGGAGTGGGTCTTTAAGATAAAGGGAAAATTGGAGTTTACCAGTTGTAATACTGGCTCACCCGCCAATGTTTCTTGGCGCTTGAAAAATGCTCTCTCTGCCTCGTCTGTCCATTGAACAGGAGAGGTTTTACCTCGCTTTGAGGAGGTCATTTGCTGCAAAGGGGCAGTGATAGTATTTAAGAGTGGAATGAACCGTTGGTAGTAGCTGACACTACCCAGGAATGATCTCAGTTGAGTGACAGTAGCAGGTTTCTCCACGTATCTGTCTACCTCGGCGTACGTGTTTGGCTATGGAAAAGCCTTCTGAAGGACATGCTGAGGTTTTTCTTTGCCTCTGTGTCCGCACAGAGGTAAATGGTGTTCCACATACATACCCTGGTGGTACAACAAAGCAGACACCACCAAATGTTTAAAGGAGTGGCCGTCTTTAGTCACATGCCTACGAAGGACTCTATCTTCAAGGAGTCAGAGCCAGTAGTTGCTGCTGAAATGGCTCGTTGTGGCTTCGCCCAAGGGATGTTCCATTGAAAAATGTATCATCATAGAGGTCGGCCCGGAGGATAGGAGCTAGGTTCAGTACACGACCCTGAAAGACAGGTTACATAGTACCAATCAATGCCACAGCTGAGGCTTTTCCCTTGTAGTATTTGCAATCCAGGTCATTGACACAGCAGCGTCATATCTGAGGTTCTCCTTTAGTAACTCACACATGAACTACCTTGCTGGTGAAATCTTCATCCCTGACGAATCTCTCATCAACAAATATGCTACTAGCCCCTGTGTTGAGGGTTATCTCAGCTTCCACACCATTTATGGTTCCTAGGCAAGTTGGGACCATCTAGTTATCATTATGATAGGTGAATTGCATATTGACAACTTTTTATGGTGGGTCCTCGGTATTATCCTCGGTGACCCTTTCTGGCCTTGTTTCCATGGCATGGGCCAAGTGAGTGGCCAGATGGCTATGCTGGCCACTGCTGTGAGAGGGATTGTGGTGGCTCTTAGAGTTAGGCTGAAATCCCTGGGAAGGTGGAGTAGGGTAATTGCCCTTGCCTCTGAACTGTTGAGGCTTAAGTCTTTCCGCATCATCCCTCTTGAGTGTGGGTGCATGGCAGTAATAAGGCTTAGAAGTGTGAGGAGGATGAGTTTGACGATTGAAGTTCTGAGAAGGGCCCTTGTGCTTCCCATTCCTGCGATCTCCTTTCCGGTGAGAATCATGGCCTGCTGCGGGGGAGATGACACTCTGAAGACAAGCCTTGGGCCCTTCTTGCCCTCATAAGGTCACAGAGACCTACTCCAGGCTGGTCATGCTAGAGGTACTCATCTACGTACCTAAACTTTTCTTGAAGTCGTTCTCATCCTTAAGCTGGGTCCTTACATATGCAAGAATGTCCATAGGGAGGTCATTGTCAATTAAATCAAACATCAAGAACGGATGTCACTTCTCTTGAGGACACTTTGCAACTTGCTACCAATCATCAAAGAGTCAAGCCTTGCGGTTGCCAAAGGCACTACTCTTCTCCTCCTTCAATGGGAAAGTGGAGACAAACCTAACACGACACTCAGCTGGCAAAATGTTCTGCGAGGCAATGTTCTCCCTCTGTTGCTTGCAGTCGAGTTCATTGACCAGGGTGAGCAGCCAAAGAGTCTTTTCAGCATTTGTGCCATCCTTAACGGTGGCAAAAGTCTTGAAAGAGCGGATGTAAATATCAAGCGTTTGCTTGAAGTCATCCTTGTATTTCCGTATTGGGAGGGGCCTCTCACGAGGCTGGTCACCACTTTTGAGTGAAGCACCACTTTCAGAGAATCCAGCTTTAATCTGAGTGAGTGCAAGCTCATGTTCTCGTTAGTCCTGCTCTTTTGTTCTCTTGTCTATATCTGCTCATTGTGCAGCCAACTTCCCAAGAGCCACTCAAAGAGCTTCTTTCTGAACATGCCTTATCATTCACCCAGATCAAACATCTTATCAAGGTAGCTGTCCCCATCAAATGTGATGGTTTCCTGTGACTGCCTGGTTTCCATGGTAGTTTACTGTGACTGCCTAGTAGCCATGGTGGTTTCCTGTGACTGCCTGGTAGCCATAGTGGTTTCCTGAACAGTCAACAATGAAGCGCCAAAACAAATCAATCGGACAAGGTCATAAGAAACAATCCAAACACAGGAAAGAAATCTACAATAGCGAAATTTTTTTTGAAAGAACCATACAACACCAAGGAGAGAAAAAAATATCAACACCACTGTTCAAAGTTAAATGTAATGATGATTCCAAAACCTCACTATGAAGGTGTCTCAAAGTACAATCAAGTACATCAGCAAAATGTTGAAAAACAGTGCATGAAACACTATAAATACAGGATGACAGTTGAGCCTGCTTAACAGCAATATATTGCAGTATCCGCAGTCATGGTGCAAATGAAAGGAATTAGCAACAACGAATTTTGCGGACAAGCACCAGGTGCAAGAGAATACAAACAAATAAAGTATAGCGGTTATGCCTGTGTATGAGTGCGTATATGGCAGTACCAACAAGTAATATGTCGTAAGTAAATTCTGAAGTGTTGCCAAAAGGGCTCAAATCCTATGCAAAATACACCAAAGATAAGCTAACGGCTTACAAGGAAGTCAAACTTCACATGTGTCTACTACTAATGGGAGAGTTTATTTCTGAGTGACAACTCAGACACATGAAGGGCTTAGCCTAAGCTCAAGAAATGACGACAAAGTTTTCTTCCTAATATATGAGCAATCAATGCTTGAATACAAAGACTCAATTACAAGCAATGTACTTAATATGCTTACTTCCAAGTCCTAAATCCCAAATAAATATAAACAATTCCTAACAAATATCACCCATTAAAGGATATATAAAACACTAATGTTTTAAAACTCAATCTTATCTTGCAAATAAATGAAATCTTAAACAACACATGTTCGTGTCATGCAAAATGTCTTCATTCTGTTACCACATAATATCATGCAGATTTCCTGATATTGTTCTTACCACATAGTAAACAAAAAAAATATTAGTAACCATAATTAATTTTGAAAATTAAAAAAAAAATCTAATTCACAACATCTCTAGCAATGAAATTTTTGTGAGCAGCCTAAGATTTATTCATTTCAGTTTTTCGAGCCAATGGTAATCGGGTTTCATGAGCAATGTTATAAAGCAAAATAAATAAAATTTCATCAAAATCAGTCTATTTTGGTCCCTGTTTGGGCGCAAATTCATTTGTGGGGAGGTTGTTGTTAAGTTTCTGTTTTACTATGGTGACTCAAGGTACTGAACTCGGTTAAGATCTCACTAACTGACAGGACAGACCCTCATACCACTACTCGGTTAAATGAAAGTCAGAATTAAACTTTATTTTAATTTTGGAAATACAATGACACGTTGAAAAAAAGAACTATTTTTTGGAAAGCTGGAACAATATTGAAATTTAAATTTATGGATTGCTGCCTTGAATCCTGGAGGTGGTGAGCACGATTTCGATTCCCGTCACCACAGATGGATACCAAGACTGGCTTCAACTCGACGATCACCTCTGTCACACAGACAGAATAGAATAGAGGACACGATTTAGCGAAATGAATATTAAAAATTTATGTAGTGTGCTTGAAGCTAGTGCGCATCTCATTTGCCTTTTATTGTTTTTATAATAAAGTAGAGACCATTTGTGAAATAAGCCAAGTGGTTTGATTCACCTTTTTAATGGGTTGTACTCGTACAGCATCACTGATTTCTAAAGATTTCAGGGGAGTATGCTTTGAATGTTTATTTGCAATATCAATATGCTTATATTCTAACTTTTTACGCTCACTTTCAGAGGAACATTCGATGGCATAAGGCGTTCAGTAATTGTTGGAATTGTGGTTTTTGTTTCTACCTATGAGAAGTTGTACTGGACTTGTTTCCATGCCTTCTTGTGGTGTATTTCCTAAATTAAGTAGTCCAAGATAAGGATCTTCTTTTGCTTTAAAACATTTCTTCATTAAATTTTTGGCAATTTTCACTGCGGCTTCTACTGCATCATTTGATTTGCTATTACTAGGACTGATTGGTTCATGAGAGAAACCCCATTTGTTGGCAAAGTGTCTAAATTCACTGGATGAATATTGAGGACCATTATCAGAAATTTCAGTATTTGCTATACCATGTCTTGCAAAATGGAGTTTCAATTTAGTTGTTATTGCTTCAGACGTCATTTCTGAAAGATAATAAAGTTCAAAATATTGAGTAAAATAATCTACAGGGACAAGATAGTTTCTACCAGAAATAGTAAAATTATCAGTATCAACTTTTTGCCATGGGCGACATGCTACTTCATGAAGATGGAGTGGTTCTTGAGGTTGTTTGATGGAATAGGAAGAACACACATCACAAGCTTCCACTTGTTGATGGATCTCAGCAGACATACCTGGCCAATAGATCAGTTTACAAGCACAACGAAGGCAGGAATTTATACCAGCATGACCAGCATGGATCTTTGCTTTCATTTCACTGCGCATTGATGTAGGAATGACGACACGCTCTCCTCGGAGTATAATGCCATCTTGCACAGATAACTCGTCACAATAACTGAGATAGGATGTTAAGGCTGGATGTAAAAGAGCTTTATTCTGAGGCCATCCCTCTTTTATAAATTATTTCAAAAGTTTAAGAGTATCATCGGACTGGGTTTTCATAAAAATCTCTTCCAACCATGTGGATTTGAAAGCAGTAAATGATAAATTATTTGCATATATTATTTCTTCTTTCTTGGCATTTCCAACAGGAGCTCTCGATAAAACATCAGCAACTACAATATCTTTACCTGGCTTGAACTTTACTTCAAAATCACATTCCTGTGCACACAAAAGCATAGCTTGAAGCCTTTTAGGATCAGAAGTAAGAGTCTTCTTTACAATGGAAACAATAGCTGTGTTCTGCAACTACTGTCACTTTATCGCCATATGTCAAATGATGAAACTTATTTAAACCATAAATTATAGCTAACATTTCTTTTTCACTTTGAGCATAGTTTTTCTCAGTTTTGGTTAATGCTCTTCTTGCAAAAGCAATCGGCTTTCCTCTCTGCATAAGCGTTGAACCAAGTCCATATTCAGAGGCATCATTCTCAACTGTCAACTCTTTATTTGGATCATAAAACGACAGTGTAGGACTATTCACAATCATTTCCTTGGTGCATTGAAAAACTTCTTCTTGATTTGAGGACCAATTCCATGGTATGTTGTTTTTCAATATGTTGTACAATGGATGTAGAATATCAGTAATATTAGGTAAAAACTTGGACATGTAATTCACGATACTAAGGAAACAGCGTAACTCATTAACATTTTGAGGTGTTGGGAACTCAAATATCAATCTCATTTTCTCAGCATCAGACCGAAGACCATCTTTAGATATTACATGACCCATAAAGACCACACTATCTGAACGAAGAACAAGTTTCTCTTTATTTAAGCAAACATTTTGTTCACGACATCTTTTGAAAAAAAATTCTAAGTTTATATCATGTTCTTCTACGGATTTGCCATGAATGATGATGTCATCAGCAAAGCAAATAACTCCAGGTAGATCTGAAAATGTACTTAGAATAAATTTTTTGAAAAATTTCTAAGGAGACACTAAGCCCAAAAGGAAGTCTTAACTACATGTATCTATCAAAACATGTCTGAAATGTTGTTAACATGCTAGAGCTTTCATCAAGTACAACATGCCAATAACCAGAATCTAGATCAGCTTTAGAAAACACACAAGACTGTCCTGATTCATGTAACGAATCTTCAAGAATAGGTAACATGTACTACTCACGTAGCATAGCTTTATTCAAATTCTTCTGATCTAAACAATTTCTAATATCACCAATTTTCTTTGGAGTAATCACTAATTGAGTAGGTTGTTCAACCTGTTTCAGAACTCCAATACCCACTGAGTTATCTCACTCAGTTTTGCGTCTAGATCTAAAGAAAGAACCTACCTTATTTTGCATAATATCTTGGTATATATCACCAACACTGACAGAAAATACTCTTTTAAAATTAGTCACATACTTCAATAAGACCCATTTGAATACTTTTTTTTCCCTAACAGAGGAGTAAAATCTTCATTAACAAGCATGAATTCTACATTATGCTCTTTGTTGTTTTTAGGATTTACAATGTTTCTTCTAAAGACACCTAAAGGTAATTGTATCTTATTATTCCTCAACCCTATTTGCCTTCTGTACATTTTTAGCAAGCTTACAGGTAAAGTGTTTACACTTGAACCAGTATCAGTTTGAAAAGTTATACTTTCACCAGCAACTAACATATTGCATTTAATATCTTTAGATTTACTAGTATCATCTTTAGATTTAGTACAATTTACCCTTTCAGCTTCAGAACTCGTACCAGAATCAGTGGAATTACTATCATAAGTAACTTTACAGACTTTCTTCTTAGATTTGTTTTGCCCTATATTTGACCTGAGTTTTATTTTTCACTTTTGTACATTTAGATGCAAAATGGTTTTTTTTTTTAGACCACAACTACCACAAGTTTTATCATAATCTGGACACTCTCCCTTTTAATAGTAATGCTTATTACCACTAAACTTACATATTTTGAATGAGAATTGGACATTGGCTGTTCAGAATTGTGAGATTTAGCAGCATTTTTTCTAGAGCCTACTGCACACTTGCATTTTCAGGATGAAATATTTTATTTCTCAAATATGCATTTTCAGCAGCTTTGCATACATCTATGCACATTTCCTGAGAAAGATTACTTGTCTTCAGCAAATCTGTTTGAATAGCAGAATCTCTAATTCCTATTACAATACCATCACGAAATATAGAATTATTACATTGATCACAGTATCTACAGGTTTTAATCAAAGGCCTAAGATCAGACAGAATCTTCTCAAATGTTTCATTTTCCTCTCGACAATGCTGATTAAAAACATATCTTTCATAAGTTTCATTGTCTTCTCCCACATCAAAATTTTCATATAATGCAAGAATTTCACCGACAGTTCGTCTTGCTGGATCAGTATCAAAATGAAAACCATTATAAACTATAAGAGCATCATCTGCTAAAGAATGGAGGAACAGTGCAACTTGAACTTCCTTAGACTGAGAATCCAGTTTTGTGAATGACTGACATCGTACATATGGACTCGAGACGTCAGCCACTTCTATTAATTATAAGAATTGTCACGTATCTACATCTTTGCTGTTATGACTGACGATGCACCTTTGTTGCATGAAATATCATACTCAAGATATACTTTCTGATATGTGTAAAATGCAAATTGGCCTAGTATACTGTTTAGGCAGCTTAATTTAAAATATTTGTGATGGCAATAGTGAAAAAGGTGAATCAAGCCACTCGGCTTAGTTTACAAATGGTCTCTACTTTATTATAAAAACAATAAAAGATAATGAGATGTTCACTAGCTTCAAGCGCTATGCATATATTTATAATATTCATTTCACTAAACAGACAATGCAACTGCAGAAACAGATACAACACACCGTTAATAATGGGAAAACTGAAGGTACGAGCACACAAATAATGAGTTTCCAATATTAATCTACTGGACGAAAATATAATGGTTAGTCACAGCTAACCAGAAATATGTACACTACTGTAAGAGCATACAAAATCATTAGGTATTTGCCGGCATTAGCATAAAACAATTTATTCATGTGGTTTTGCGGAGACAATAGTTTTCGCGTATGATTTTGTATAATTTGGATCTGGTAACACTATTTGGCAACTCTGTGAACGGGATGTTGTTTACAGTTCTCGGGCGGACGTTCAGGGATGAAGAGCAGTGCTTGTAAGGTTGTCGAGTTTGTTGAGTTCTATGATGGATTTGCTATATTAATTGAGTTGTGAGACGGAATTGCTCTATTATTGAGTTGTGGAGGCATAGTGGGAGCTCCCAGTGTAGGTGTTAATTTCTCTTTGTATGTGGTGGTTTGTAGAAAGGGGGCAAGAAATCGGGTTTGAATAGTTGTGAATGGACTTTTAACTTCCAACACGTGCAGGTGGAGTTAAGTTGAGGTAAGTGATATATATTATTTTTTTCTCTCTCGACCACAAGCTATCTAGGCCGTCTAAAAATCACTATGGCTGGAAAAGGCAAATTGTGTGGTGAAATTATGAAATAATTTAATGGCCAGGGTGATGTGGTTGCCTGGCTAAAAAAGGCTGAGTTGGTGGCGAGATTAGTGGAAATTAAAGATTTAGCCAGTTTTATACCTTTGTACCTGGAAGGAGATGCTTTGGCTCTGTATCGCGAAATGAGTGATGATGATCAGCTAGATGCTAAGAAGATCGAGAGCAGATTGAAGTTGGCCTTCTAACAAGAGATGTTCGAGGCCTATGGAAGGCTTAGGAAGACACACTGGATAGTTGAGCAAGTGGATGTTTTTGCAAATGAGATCTGGCAATTAGCAGGACTGGCAGGATGGAGAGGAAAGGGATGGAAGTGGCCACAAACTCGTATATAGAAGATATACTGATAGAAGAGACCAAGCTTAGTGTATCAGAAGTTGTGGAGCAGCTGCGTCTATATGGGCTGTGTACGAAACCACCTGAGCCACTAGAAGGGGGAACTGCTTTGGATCTGAGATTAGAAAGAAGGAAGACTGGTGAGCTCGTTTTCCGTAGGGGTAATGAGATTCCAGAACTGCAGCAAGACTTAAGTAGGAGAGAGCTGTATTCTGTGTGTGGAAAATTGTTGGGCCATTATCCTGTGGCAGGTTGGTTATGGGTAGCTTGTAGTTATGTAAAGAGGAGAGCAGAGAGCATCAGATGGGAAGACAAAGTCGGGCAGCAAACGATGGAGATGCTGCAAGAGATTAACAGTGGAGGATGGTGCATGTTTGAGGAAGAAAGAGGACTATAACCTTATCAACATGGTGGAGTTGCATGCTGTAATGAATGGAGTCAATCTAGCTGTGAAGTGGGGACTGCGAGATGTTGAGGTGAAGATGGACTCAGTGACAGTATTTGGTTGGTTGAAGTCAACTGTAACAGCAGAGCATAGGATTTCGATGAAGGCAGCCTCGGAAATGATAGTTAAGTGCTGCTTGGGAACCTTGCGAGAGCTGATAGAGTAGTTTGGGATGGAGTTGCGCCAATTTTTTGTGCCGTCAGAGAAGAACAAGGCAGATGTATTAAATAGGGTGAGGAAGACCTGGTTAGGAGTTCCGGATTAGATGTCAGAAGAGGTCAGAGTGTGTTGTGCAGGAGTGCCAAGTGTGGAGGACTTACATCAAATGCATCACATGGGAGTTGATAGGAATCTGTTTGTAGCAAGGAAGGTTGATCCAGAAGTCACAAGAGACAAGATACAGTGAGTAGTTAGGCGATGCGAGAAGTGCCAGTTGATCGATCCTACGCCTGTTGCGCATGAGGCCTAGGGGCTTAAAGTGGAAGACAACTGGAAGAGATTGGCAGTTGATGTAACACACTACAGGCAAGGTTTGTATTTGTCTATGGTTGATTGTGGACCAGGCAGAGTGGCCATTTGGAGAGAGCTAAGAGCAGAAAATGGAGAGGAAATTGCAGAGGTGTTGAATGGGCTGTTTTTAGAAGGGGGACCTGTTGATGAAGTATTGGTAGACAACAGTACAGCCTTTAGATCACAGGCTTTGAAGGAGATGCTTGACAAATGGAATATCACCCGCTATTTTAGAACTGCGTATTGGCCTAGTGGGAATGGACTTGTGGAGCTACATCATCGAACAATTAAGGCCATGGCAGAGAGGGCTCAGGTGTCGCTGTTGGAAGCAGTCTTTTGGTATAATATATCCCCTATGTCGGGTCAGGATGAAGGAGTTGTGCCACAGAAAGCTGTCTTCAAGTATGAGTGGCGATATCCGAGCAAGGTACCAAAGATGGATAAAGGAGACTAAGGGGCAGGTTCCATCATGATTGGAGATGAGGTGTGGGTAAAGCCACCAATCTCGAGATGCACGTCGCAGTGGTGAACGGGTACTGTGACCAATGTGAATTCCTGAAATAATGTTTCAGTAGATGGGATGCCTCAGCACGTTCTGGATATTAGGAGAGTGGTAGATTCATCTACTGAGGATGAAGGGCCAATTGAAGTACAGGAGAATACAGTTCCATGGCTGAAGAACCGAAAAAAGTGATGACCAGTGTGGATGAGAGGTTATGTGGAGGGATCATCGAGCAGGGAGGAGTGCTGAGAGATGGGTGGCCATCTCTTGGTGGGGGAGCTAGTGGTGCTCTTAGTGATCTTAAGATCAAGGGGACGTATGGTTTTGTGGAGACAATAGTTTTCGTTTATGATTTTGTATCATTTGGATCTGGTAACACTGTTTGGCAACACTGTGAATGGGATGTTGTTTACAGTTTTTGGGTGGATGTCCAGGGATGAAGAGCAGTGCTTGTAGGGTTGTCGAGAGTGCTAAGTTGTGTGATGGATTTACTTTATTGGTTGAGTTGTGAGACGGAATTGCTTTATTATTGAGCTGTGGAGGCTTAGCGGGAGCTCCCAGTGTAGGTGTTGATTTCTTTTTGTACGTAGTGGTTTGTAGAAAGGGGGCAAGAAATCGGGTTTTGAACAGTTGTGAATGGACTTTTAACTTCCAACACGTGCAGGTGGAATTAAGTTGAGGTAAGTGAAATATATTATTTTTTTCTAGCTCGACCATAATTCATAATAAATGGAGAATCAGTGAGACAAATACAGTATGCATTCCTCAAATTGTGGGTAACAATAAACGTATACACTACCAGTAGGGCAAAATTGCATATTAATTATTTGCAATCTATATGGTTAAACACTGTATTTACGATAAAGGAAGAATCTACGAGATAAATGTGCATTCATTCACTATTGGCTAGCAAGAAATATTTGCAGTGCCAAAATGGCAAAACCACCTTTGAAGTATTTGCAACTTATAACTCAAAACACTTTATTCCCAATAAATGAAGAATCAGCATGTAGTGCCAAAGGGGCAAAACCACCTTTTGAAATATTAGCAACTTATAACTCAAAACACTTTATTCCCAATAAATGAAGAATCAGCAAGATAAATACAGCATGTATTCATTAAATTGTGATTAACAAGAAACATTGCAATGCCAACAGGGCAGATTACTAATTAATTATTTACAGTTTATAGTGTATAACACTTTAGTTAAATTATTTACTAATAATTTATTTACTATTTATATAGTAAGACTCTTTATGAGTATTGATGCAAAATACTTTATTTATGATGATATAAAGGGGTAAAATGAAATTAGAATTTGTTAGGAGAAGCGATAGATTTTTACGTGGTAATGAGCAATCTTCTGAGGGCAAGATTTTACTTTGGCACCTGCAATGAAAAAAATTTATCAATGCATATTGGCGGTAACTTCCAGGCCAAGGAATTAAATATGACATATGAGATTCCAGTTATGTAATCTACAAAAGTGTGCTTTGTATGGGATTGGAACTGAGAAAATATCTTAGGATTTGACTAGTAACGAATTTAACCAGTTTCTTGAAATCCCAATTTGCTTCACCAACAAGCTTTACCATACACTATCTCTCACCTTGTTTGTGCCAGACGAATTCCTATAAAAACACCATGCATAAAAAGGTTTCAAGTAAGCGTGACTACTGAGGCGAGATCTTGCCTCTGGGATATTTGGCCTCCAATTGAGTGATCAAGCGTCCCTCTTGGTGGCGTCATCCTTTGGCTAGCCTGTAGGGTGTATATTCAGAGCAGCAAAATGTCCCCCAATGGTTTTTTACTATAGTGGTGGTCCCTGACAGACAATTATAGCAGAGATGCAAGGGAGATACAGTACTTTAAGTGCAATAAGCAGAAGCAAACAAAAGAAACAAAAAGAATTTAAGGGCAAATTAGGCTACTGGCGAAAAACCTGCAGAGCGTTCTTTGCATTGCAGGAGATAGAATTTTAAATATTCAAAAAGTAAAGAAGCTACTGATATGTATCTAGACAGGCTAATTACATATCAGCAGGATCAAATTCATAACAAAATTATAATCAAGAGCAATTTTTATAATATAACTAAATATATCAGCGAAAGCAAATTTATAATAAGCAAATTGCGTAAACAATGTATCTAACAGACTCACTAGGAGTATGGCATCATTCATGAGAAAACAGAAAAAGCAGAAAACAGAGAAATAGGAGGGAGATTGTTATATTGGGATCATGCTTTTAACAAGTACAAGAATATTAAAAAAGATATATTTAAAATTATTGATATACTGAAATATAAATTGCAAATAATCATAATCTGCAAAATGCAAAGACAGAGATTATTTTTAGTAAGAAAAGACTACAGCCTCTGGTGACTTTGAGCAAAACACTCTGTCACAAATTAGTACAAGTGCAAGAAGACCCAAACTTGGATACTCAATAGAATAGGCAGAATTTCAAGAGACAGAGAATGACTGAGTTCTAGGAGTAAATATACTGGCAGATTTGTCTCCGGAAATGCATATAATTGGCATAGAAAGGGCAGTATATGCTTTCTTAGCAAATGTAAAGGTAGCCTTCAGGACACTCAGTGTGTGAAAAGAGAGGGGTTAGCAGTAGGGTTTCACGGGGTTGAATTTTAGGACCACTTTTGTTCATTGTATACGAAAATGACTTACCAGAGTCTGTAAATTCATTTTTGAATATGTTTGTAGATGATTCAAAGATTGTGAAGAAAGTAAGAGATGAGAACAATGGTAGAAAACCTCAGGAAGACCTAAATAGTCTGCATGAGTGGACAGAAAAGTGGCAAATAAAATTCATTATTTCAAAATGTAAAGTAATGAGAATGGGCACAAGTGCAAGGAGGCCCAAGCTTGGATACTCAATAGCACGAGCAGAACTTCAAGAGACGGAAAATGAGAGAGATCTAGGAGTAAATATACTGGCAGATTTGTCTCTAGATATGCATATAAATTGAATAGGAAGGGGAACATATACTTCATTAGTAAATGTAAGGGTAGCCGTCTGACACATTTACAAGGAGATGTCCAGAAATATTTATGTATTCTATGTGAGGCCAAAGCTTGAATATACAGCCCCTTTTTGGAAAACACACTAGAAAAAGCACGTAGTTAAGCTGGAAAAAAGTTCAAAGACATGCCACGAAACTGATGCCAGAAATACACAATTTCAATTATAAGGAGGGGCTGTGGGACCTAGACTTACCATTACTCGAAACAAAAAGAATAAGGGCTGATATGGTGACTGTATTTAAATTCCTTCGTAAATTTCTTCGTAAGAAAACTTCTTTTCAGGATGTAAGGAAGTGCCTTTTTAATGTAAAATCAGTTTTTGAGTGGAATTCGCTAAGCGAGGATGTAGTTAATAGTAACTCAGTTCATAGTTTTCAGGACATATTTCATAAGTATCACAGAGTACAAAAATGGAGCCGGCCAGGAGACAGGGAGTTACGAGCATAGGGCTCTTTCCCGAAAGCACTGTTTGTTAATTGCTGTTATCTAATTACAATTAGGTAATTGCACATACTGGCAGATTTGACTCTGAAAATGCATATAAATGGAATAGTAAGGGCAACATATGCTTTCTAAGTGAATGTAAGTGTAGCCTCCAGACACATGGACAAGGAAATTTTCAGAAATATTCATGTAACTTATGCGAGGTCATAGCTTGAATATGCAGACCCCTTTTGGAAGCCACACTTGAAAAAGTTCATGAAAAAGCTGGGAAAACTTCAGAGCCATGTCACGAAAGTGGTACCGGAAATACACGGTCTCAGCTATGAGGAAAGGCTGAGAAACTTAGATTTACCATCACTCGAGGCTAGAAGAATGAAAGGGCATATGGTGACGGTTATTAAATACCTTCATGGATTTGACAGAATGGATAGGGATCGATATTTCTATATTGCTGGCTCTAGAGCTAGAGGCCATAGTTTGAAGCTTTGTAAGAAAACTTCTTTGCAGGATGTAGGGAAGCAATTTTTTTTAGTGAAAGAGTAGTTGATGACTGGCGTTTGCTTAGTGAGGTTGTAGTTAATACTAACTCTATTCATAATTTTAAGGACAAATATGATAAGTATCACTGAGTACAAAAATGTACTAGACCAGGAGACGGGGAGTTACGAGCAGAGAGGTCTTCCCCCTAAGCACAACTAGGTAATTACAATTAGGTAATTACACACACACGGCTCTGAACTATAGACCAGTTTCCTTGACCAGCATAGTTTGCAAAGTTATGGAGAAACTACTAAGGAAACATATCTCTCTTCACTTGGAATCCTTCAACTTTTTGTCAGTGAAGCAACATGGCTTCAGAGAAGGTAGATCAACAGTAACAAACTTATTAGAATTTTATGACGAGGTAAGCCAAATCTTACAGGAAAGAGAGGGCTGGGCAGATTGCATATTCCTAGACTTCCAGAAAGCGTTTGACACTGTTCCACATGGGAGACTTATTAGGAAGCTGCAATCAATGGCTAGAATAGGTGGAAATGTTTTGGAATAGATAAAAACTTACTTAGGAGGAAGGGAACAGAGGGTTAGAGTAAGACTCTCAGTGTCCGAATGGAGAAGAGTTAGTAGTGGAGTTCCACAGGGTTCAGTTTTAGGGCCACTTTTGTTCCTTGTATATGTAAATGACCTACCAGAGTCTGTAAATTCATTCATGAATATGTTTGCAGATGATGCAAAGATTGTGAAGAGAGTAAGAAACGAGAACAATGGTAGAGAACTTCAGGAGGATCTAAATAATATGCATGAGTGGTCAGAAAAGTGGCTAATGAAATTCAATACTTCAAAATGTAAGGTAATGAGAATGGGTACAAGTGCAAGAAGGCCCAAGCTTGACTACTCGGTGGCTGGAGTACAACTTCAAGAGACAGAAAATGAGAGAGATCTAGGAGTAAACATACTGGCAGATTTGTCTCCAGATATACATATAAATGGCATAGTAAGGGCAGCATATGCATTCTTATCAAATGTAAGGGTAGCCTTCAGGCACATGGACAAGGAAATGTTCAGAAATATTTATGTAACCTATGTGAGGCCAAAACTCGAATATGCAGCCCCCTTTTGGAATCCGCACTTGAAAAAGCACATAGCAAAGCTTGAAAAAGATCAAAGACATGCCACGAAACTGGTGCCAGAAATACGCAATCTCAGTTATGATGAGAGGCTGAGGGAATTAGACTTACCATCACTCGAAGCTAGAAGAGTGGGGGGGGGATATGGTGACAGTCTTTAAATTCCTTCATGGTTATGATAGAGTGGATAGGGATCGATATTTTGATATGGCAGGCTCTAGAACTAGAGGTCACAGTTTGAAGCTTCGTAAGAAAACTTTTTCGCAGGATGTAAGGAAATACTTTTTCAGTGTAAGAGTAGTTGATAATTGGAATTCGCTAAGCGAGGAGGTAGTTAATGCTATCTCAATCCATAGTTTTAAGGACAGGTATGATAAGTATCACTAAGTATAAAATGGAACCTATGAGGAGACGGGAAGATACGAGCTTTGGGCTCTTTCCCGTAAACAAAATTAGGTAATCACAATTAGGTAATCACAAAGCACAAGGGCAGGAGAGAAAGGAACTAGAAAAAAGAATAAAGAAGCTGGAAGGGGAAAAGAGTCAACTAGAATCTAGAATTTCTAAACAAGAAGATAAAAACAAACAGCTGAATGACAACCTAAAGGAATTAGATGTTAGTTCACTGCTCTCTTCTGAGAGAGACGAGATTGCTGCTTGGAATGTCCAGATTAAGGAAAACATTGAACAGTTCAGAAAAGAGTTCCAGGAGCTGAATATGGAAAATGA
Source organism: Halocaridina rubra (assembly GCA_037179515.1). NCBI lineage: Eukaryota > Metazoa > Arthropoda > Malacostraca > Decapoda > Atyidae > Halocaridina > Halocaridina rubra. The sequence goes on from JAXCGZ010003809.1 coordinate 157,470, forward strand.
TGCCATGAAAACTTCCTTTGCTGATGCACTAAAGGGGAATATGGCAGTAAAAGAGGCTGTAAAGGTGGTGACACTGGAAAACATACAAACAATTGACTATAAAGAGACAGTAATCGAAGAAATGAAAGACGTTGTGATGGAAAGGGCAAACCCACTCATCAGACAGGCACTTGATAAGGAGAAGACAGTGGTAATCTCAGGCATAAGCGAATCCCAGGAGCCAACATGGCAGGGGAGACTTGAAGAAAATAAAGCTAATGTTGTAAACCTGATAAGAAAGCTTGGAGTAGTTTGTGGTCCTGAGGATATTGTAAACATACACCAACTAGGTAAATATTCGAGGGAAGGAAAGCCGAGACCAACAAAAGTAACCTTTGAGAGAAGGGAAACATGTAGGGAAATATTGTTGAGAAAAAAAAGTCTAAAAGCCCTTCAAGAATGCAAAGAAGTGTTCATTAGACAATACAGAACACAGGAAGAGATGGGAAAGATCAAAAACTTGTTGCAAGGGGCAAGAAGGTTAAATGATGAAAGAAATGAAGAACAGAAGAAAAATTTTCGTTACAGAGTTCTTCCAGACAAAGGGGAGATAAAGAAGATAATGACAGAAGATCAGGGGATGGGGCCTCATTAAGATTGTTATACACAAATGCTGATGGATTAGCTGGTAAGGCAGTAGAATTAAAAGATAGGATTCACAACAGTAAGGCAGATATAGTAGCAATTACAGAGACTAAGTTGAGTGAGACATAAACAGTATCACAGTTTTTCCTAAGGGCTTCAGAATACTAAGGGTTGAAAGATCTGAGAGGACTGGTGGAGGGATAGCACTGCTCATAAGTGAAAGGATTCAAGTTGAAGAAATAAACTTGGCTATAGAAAGTGAGTTCAAGGAATTTCTTTTTGCTCGCATATATACTGGGTCAGAGAGCATTATAATAACTGTTGTATACAACCCACCAAGGAACCAAAATAGGCTTGAAGTTTATGAGGAAAGTCATATAGGTACTATTGAAGTCATAAACTCAGTTCTTAACATGGCACGGGAAAAAAATGTAGGATTTTGATTATGGGAGACTTTAATCATAAAGAGATAGATTGGATAAATCTTGACCCACACAGTGGTGAGGACTCATTCAGGGCAAGATTCCTAGATTGTGTACAAGGGAATTTCCTACACCAACATACAATGGAACCAACAAGGGCCAGGGGTGGGGATGAGCCATCACTACTTGATCTAGTGTTCACAGATAATGTGTTGGATATTGAAAAAATTGAGTATGAACCACCAATTGGAAAGAGTGACCACTGTGTGTTGTTGATGGAGTATATCATTGAAGATATTCTTTCTGAGAGTAGAGGCACTGAGGACATGAGGAGGAACTATCGGAAAGGAGATTACATCAAAATGAATGAGCTTTTTGCAGTTATTGACTGGAGAACCTTATTTTACAACAAATCTGTACAAGAAATGTATGACATCTTTTATGAGAAATATGGGAAGATAGTAGATTGCTGCATACCTGTCACCAAAGTAGGTGTAATTCATGCCAGAGAGAAATGGTTCGATAATGGGTGTAAAAGAGCTAAGGAGTGGAGAGACAAATGCTGGAAAAGGTATAGGAGGAGAAAAAACATAAATGCCTGACAAACCTACAAAAGAGCAAGAAATGACTACCTAAGTAAAAGGAGAGAGGCAGAGAGAGACTATGAGAAGGACATCACCAGGAAGGCTAAAGAAAATCCCAAGCTTTTCCACAGCTTTATCAGAGGAAAACTGAAGGTAAAAGAACAGGTTTTAAGGCTCAAGAGAGAGGATGGAAGCATCACTGAGATGGATGAAGAGATCTGCAAAGAATTGAACAAGGAGTTTCAGTCAGTATTTACAGTAGAAAATACCCCACCCCCTCAGATTGCAGTGATAGAAGCTCAAGGGCCGGTATTAGAGAACATCAACCTTACAGCCACAGAGGTATGCAAAGCGCTGCTGGATTTTGATGTTCATAAAGCTACAGGTCCTGATGACATATCCCCTCACGTGCTTAAAAAATGCGCAAACACAATATCAGTGGCACTAAGTATCATATTTAAGGAGTCACTGGAGTCGGGGGAGATTCCAAGATGCTCGAAACAAGCAAATGTGATACCTGTCTTCAAAAAGGGAAGGAGGGATACGGCTCTGAACTATAGACCAGTTTCCTTGACCAGCATAGTTTGCAAAGTTATGGAGAAACTACTAAGGAAACATATCTCTCTTCACTTGGAATCCTTCAACTTTTCGCCAGTGAGGCAACATGGCTTCAGAGAAGGTAGATCAACAGTAACAAACTTATTAGAATTTTATGATGAGGTAAGCCAAATCTTACAGGAAAGAGAGGGCTGGGCAGATTGCATATTCCTAGACTTCAAGAAAGCGTTTGACACTGTTCCACATGGGAGACTTATTAGGAAGCTGCAATCAATGGCTAGAATAGGTGGAAATGTTTTGGAAGAGATAAAAACTTACTTAGAAGGAAGGGAACAGAGGGTTAGAGTAAGACACTCAGTGTCTGAATAGAGAAGAGTTAGTAGTGGAGTTTCACAGGGTTCAGTTTTAGGGCCACTTTTGTTCCTTGTATATGTAAATGACCTACCAGAGTCTGTAAATTCATTCATGAATATGTTTGCAGATGATGCAAAGATTGTGAAGAAAGTAAAAAACGAGAACAATGGTAGAGAACTTCAGGAGGATCTAAATAATCTGCATGAGTGGTCAGAAAAGTGGCTAATGAAATTCAATACTTCAAAATGTAAGGTAATGAGAATGGGTACAAGTGCAAGAAGGCCCAAGCTTGACTACTCGGTGGCTGGAGTACAACTTCAAGAGACAGAAAATGAGAGAGATCTAGGAGTAAACATACTGGCAGATTTGTCTCCAGAAATACATATAAATGGCATAGTAAGGGCAGCATATGCATTCTTATCAAATGTAAGGGTAGCCTTCAGGCACATGGACAAGGAAATGTTCAGAAATATTTATGTAACGATATGTGAGGCCAAAACTCGAATATGCAGCCCCCTTTTGGAATCCGCACTTGAAAAAGCACATAGCTAAGCTTGAAAAAGTTCAAAGACATGCCACGAAACTGGTGCCAGAAATACGCAATCTCAGTTATGATGAGAGGCTGAGGGAATTAGACTTACCATCACTCGAAGCTAGAAGAGTGAGGGGGGATATGGTGACAGTCTTTAAATTCCTTCATGGCTATGATAGAGTGGATAGGGATCGATATTTTGATATGGCTGGCTCTAGAACTAGAGGTCATAGTTTGAAGCTTGGTAAGAAAACTTCTTTGCAGGATGCAAGGAAATACTTTTTCAGTGTAAGAGTAGTTGATAATTTGGAATTCGCTAAGCGAGGAGGTAGTTAATGCTATCTCAATCCATAGTTTTAAGGACAGGTATGATAAGTATCACTAAGTATAAAATGGAACCTATGAGGAGACAGGAAGATACGAGCTTTGGGCTCTTTCCCGTAAACACAATTAGGTAATCACAATTAGGTAATCACACACACACACATGTACTTAAAAATGCGGAAACTCAATATCAGTGGCACGAAGTATCATATTTAAAAATTCACTGCAGTCAGGGGAGATTCCAAGATGCTGGAAACAAGCAAACGTGATACCTATCTTCAAAAAGGGAAGAAGTGATACGGCTCAAAACTATAGACTAGTTTCCTTGACCAGCACAGTTTGCAAAGTTATGGAAAAATTACTAAGGAAACATATCTCTCGTCACTTGGAATCCTTCAACTTTTTGTCAGTGAAACAATATGACTTCAGAGAAGATAGATCAACAGTAACAAACTTATTAGAATTTTATGATGAGGTAAGCCAAATCTTACAGGAAAGAGAGTGCTTGGCCGATTACATATTCCTAGACTTCCAGAAAGCATTTAACACTGTCCCACACGGAAGACTTATTAGGAAGCTGCAAGCAATGGCTAGAGGAGGTGGAAATGTCTTGGACTGGATAAAAATTACTTAACAGAAGGGAACAGAGGATTAGAGTAAGACTCTCAGTGTCTGAATTGAGAAGTGTTAGTAGTGGAGTTCCACAGGGTTCAGTTTTAGGGCCACTTTTGTTATTTGTATATGTAAATGACCTACCAGAGTCTGTAAATTCATTCATGAATAAGTTTGCAGATGATGCAAAGATTGTGAAGAGAGTAAGAAACGAGAACAATGGTAGAGAACATTAGGAAGATCTAAATAGTCTGCATGAGTGGCCAGAAAAGTGGCTAATGAAATTCAATACTTCAAAATGTAAGGTAATGAGAATGGGCCCAAGCTTGACTACTTTAAGAGACAGAAAATGAGAGAGATCTAGGAGTAAACATACTGGCAGATATGTCTCCAGAAATGCTTATAAATGGCATAGTAAGGGCAGCATATGCTTTCTTAGCAAATATAAGGGTAGCCTTCAGGCACATGGACAAGGATATGTTCAGAAATATATATGTAACATATGTGAGGTCAAAACTTGAATATGCAGTCCCCTTTTAGAATCCACACTTGAAAAGGCATGTAGCTAAGCTTGAAAAAATTCAAAGAGATGCCACGAAACTGGTGCCAGAAATATGCAATCTCAGTTATGATGAGAGGCTAATGGACTAAGACTTACCATCACTCGAAGCTAGATGAATAGGGGGGGATATGATTTTGACGAAGTGGCTAGGGATCAACATCTTGCTTTCGTTGGCTCTAGAACTAGATGTCATAATTTAGAGCTTCATTCAAAACTTCTTTGCAGTATTTAAGGAAGTACTTTTTTAGTATATGAGTAGTTGATGATTGGAATTCGCTAAGCGAGGATGTAGTTAATATTAACTCAATTCATACTTTTAAGGAAAAATATGATAAGTATCACTGAGTACAAAAATGGAGCCGACCAGGAGATGGGGAATTGCAAACACAGGGCTCTTTCCCTTAAGCACAATTAGGTAATGACAATTATTTAATTAAATATAATAATAATAATAATAATAATAATAATAATAATAATAATAATCAATAATAATAATAATAATAATAATAATAATAATAATAATAATAATAATAATAATAATAATAATAATAATACAGTGGTAATGCGTTGGCTTCGTATTCATGAGTTCGACAGATCGATTCCCGTCCAAGACCGAGAGTTTAAGCTGTTTACTGGGAAGTTACTCTTTGGGCTAGCCAGTCATCGTGACTTGGTAATAGGAGGTGACTTCAATGCGCACCATCCAAGATTCAGGTATGAGCACCTATGTGCTGCAGGCAGACACATCATGAGCCTGCTGGACTACCAAGAAAACATCTCCCTTCTCAACAATCATGAGCCAACTCATGACAGAAGTGGAATACTGGACCTCACCTTTGTCTCCAACTCCCTAAGGCTAGACGCCACATGGAGAGTTCATCCCCTGGTCACAAGCGACCACTACGGGATCCATCTCACGCTGCCAATTCCTGAAATCTTCCAAATCCCTGCTCCCTCCCCCTCAATGGAATTTCAAGAAGGCCGACTGGGGCCGATTCCAGGAGCACCTCAGCAATTGGTTTTCAGCCTACACACCATCTGAAGATATCGATCAAGCAGAGGCCGAGCTAGTCAATGCCCTGCAAGCTGCAGCAAACTCCTCCATCCCCCTCTGTAAACCACAACACACCACTCATCGGGACAGATGGTTCTACTGTGACAGAGTTAAAGAACTCAATCACCGGCTCAACGTCATCCGGAAAATGCACAGAAAACGTCGCACTGAACACTCCTACCACACTCTCCAGGCAGTCAAAGAACATGTCCATGAAGAGACACGCACCATTAAGAGGAAAAAATGGCTAGAGTGGTGTTCCACCCTAGATGCTCACACCTCTGCGGGCCAGATGTGGAGTAGCATTAACTCCATTGCTAAAGGTAAACCTCCTAAAATCATCCCCCACAGGGATCCTAGCAGGGCAGCAGAAGAACTCTCCGTCATATTTGAGGAAAGAGCAAGCTCCAACCAGCTCCCCATCGCCACCAGAACAACTCTTCAGGACCTCACCATGGCAAGATGGGAAGAAATAGAAGAGGCCATCAACTCTGAAGACCAAACAGATGCCCCCTTCTCTCTGATTGAGCTACACAGAGTAAGCAAAACCTCTAAGAACACAGCTCCAGGTGCTGATAGAATTGCATACACAATGATTCAAACTATCGGGCCCCAAGGGGAGCTTGCTCTGCTCTCTCTGATCAATTCAACATACACACGAATAATCAGACCAGCCTCATGGAACAGAGCAGACATTCAGCCCATCCCAAAACCAGAGGACCCTGACAACCCTCGCCCCATCTCCCTACTAAGCTGCCTGAGCAAGACAGCAGCAAAAATGGTACTTAACAGAGTCTGCTGGAAATGCCCATCCTTCCAAGAAAACATGTTTGCTTACCAGCCTGGCATAGGCACCTTAGAATGCATAGCCTCCATGCTATCATATATCAACAACTGCTGTGGATACATCGTTTTCCTAGATTTAGCGAAGGCCTTTGAAGTAGCCAATGTGCCAGCGAACTCTCAGCTCTCGCCGCAAAGCAGATCAAAGGAAACCTTCTCTCATGGATCAAGCAGAGTCTACAAAACCGTAGTGCACGCGTCAAAGTAGAAGGGCACTACTCCACCTACGAAAACCATGAAAATGGGACCCTCCAAGGTGGAATCCTTAGCCCCTTCCTCTTTAATTGTCTCATGGAAAAACTCATGGACATCGCACTACCACATGGAGCCAAACTCTTCAATTATGCGGATGACTTTGGCTTCGTCACAATATAAACCTTTATTTCCATTTCAATACAATGGGTATTCGTCAGCCAGGGCAAGCCCCAACCCCCCACTGTGGTGTCCAACCACAGCAGTTCCTGCCAGTAAGCAGCTTAAACTCTCGGTCTTGGACGGGAACCGATCTTTCGACCTCGTGAATGCGAAGCCAGAAGCTACAACAAGACCCAGCGCTGCCTCACCAAGATTCACCAAGCATCCATCTCCCTCGGAGTTAAAATCAATGCCCGCAAAACCAAGGCCCTCCCCATCCACCAGTGGAGACCAGACACTAATCTGGTCATAGGTAACGAGCCTGTGGACTGGGTTACCAAGCACCGATACTTCGGTGTAATCATCGATGGCAAACTAACCTTTGAACTGAAATTCAACACTTGCAAGACAAATGCAGCCAGCGACAAGTGGTCCATCGTTGGATGTCGGGCCTCTACGAAGGTGCATCCTTTAATGTCTTCAAAACCTTCTATGTACAAGCCATACGCAGTCTCATAGACTATGCTTGTCCCACACTCTGGCTACTAAAAGACCAACAATGGGACAAGATAGAAGTCATTCAAAACAACACCATGCGTACCATGCTAGGAGCCCCCATGTGGACCAAGAGAGATAACATCCAGAAGGAATCGGGACTCATGCCACTCAAACTCAGAACTCAGCAAAGACTGACCCTCTTTGTGGCCAAAACCACCACTGCCCAACATAAATGCCTTGCTGGCACGAATCTCCAGCTAGCCCTCAATCACCACCCCGACCACCATCCTAGAACCTGGGCAGCCAAGGTCTGAACTGGCCTGCAAGCACTGCCAGTCAGGGAGGACATCCTAGCCAAGATACAGGACACTCCACTTCCTGAATATTGATGCCCACCCCCATGGAATGACCAACCACTCGACATAAAGATCAAGCTCCCTGACAACCCCAAAAGCTTGGTAAACCCGCTTGTCCTTAAAAAACATATACAAGGACAAAATTCGGAGCTGGAGCAGGCCAAACTCTCAAGTCTTCTACACTGACGGCTCATTAAATCAAGAAACTGGAGCCTCAGCCGCCGCCTTCACCACCAGAAACCACGTCTAATCCTGGAGACTGTCAATCTCCTGCTCATCGCTCCAGACTGAGCTTGTTGCCATAGCCAATGCCCACGACTTCTTCACCCAGCAAGGAGCTGACCATGCCCTAATTCTCTCTGACTCTTAAGGCCCCTTAAAGGCCATCAAGAAGCCACTCCTCAGAGACAATGTACGTATCATCACCACCATTCTCAGCCACTACCACAGGACAACCAGCCTTGGAAAAGCCATCACTCTTGCCTGGATTCCCAGCCACGATGGCATCAAGGGAAATGAGGAAGCCGATCAAGATGCCAAACAAGCCACCCTTAGAGCAGAAATCTAAATTTCTCTGCCTCCTAGGATTCAACAGATAAATGCCAAAGCCACCAAGTCACTCCTTAACGTCTTAATAACTAAATACAACCTGTGCACTGACATTGGCTCCCCCTCCACCTGGTGGTACAAAGCCAACTCTGATCTTCAGCATATCACCCTGCCTAAGAACTTTCGACGAAGCACAGCGGTCAATGTGTACCATCTGAGACTCGGGTACAAGTGCACCTGGTGAATAGTGGATGATATCATCAGGGAATGCACTTTCTGCCAGGTAGCGTCACCACATCCACTGCTCCACTACATCCTCGAATGCGATTCCTTTTCAGAAATTCGACGGAAAACTGGTGCCCCTGCAACATCCAGCGAAGATCCAAATGCCCTTCATGTTGCTAGCTCCATAATCAGACTAGCAACAAACAACTACATGAAAAGTCTATTGAATATCATCAGTCAATACCCTCCACCAAGATAACTATGTAATAACTCTCTTTCACCACCAAAACAGGAATTCATTAAAGTGTTTGATGTAAACTAATCTATCTTTACAGTTTTGCACAACCTCACCTGCGGGCCTAAATAGGAAAGTCCGATCACCCCCAAGAGCGAATACCACCAACAATGAGCAAATTTCACCCCACCTCTGCACCAAAATAGGAAAGCCCATTCACCCTCAAGAGCGAATACCACCTTCAATCAACAAATCTTACCCCACCTGCAGGCCAAAAAGGGAAGGTCCGCTCACCCTCAAGGGAGAACATCAACGAGCAAAGGTTGGGCAGCATAGTTGGGGGTTGGAGCTTGCCCTGGCTGAAGTTCTGAGGAGAATCTCAGATGGATATCGGAACTGAAACTCTTCAACCTTTACCTTCTTTACCTTTTAATAATAATAATAATAATAATAATAATAATAATAATAATAATAATAATAATAATAATAATAATAATAATAATAATAAAAATATAATAATAATAATAATAATAATAATAATAATAATAATAATAATAATAATAATAATAATAATAATAATAATAATAATAATAATAATAATAATAATAATGGAAAAGAAGACGAAAATAAATTTACTTTCGCTAGTCCTTTAATCCTTTACTCTTAATAGAAAATAGATACAATTATATAATGGAGAATACCCTACAGTATTCCATCTATGAAATGCACTTAAATGACCAATGCATTTTTACTACAAGAACATAATATAAAGCTAATTCTGACCGCAATTTCCTATGCATTGGATCATAGCCAAGAAAAAGATGCTAAGATCCACTTTATGCGTTCTGCCGTAACTCGTATTTTCACCTCAATAAATAGTAATTCTTGGACATTTATATCTAAAACTCACATTTTTCACTCAGGGAATACTTTTACTTTGGTAAAATTTCACGCAAAAAAATGTATGGTTGATTATTAAAAGTTAGAAAAACCAAAGGGAAGCCTTTACAATCCCGGATGCCTCGACTGACACAGCCAATTCATGCTGCTATATAAAAGCCCAAATTTACCCAATTAAGGTATTTTTTTTATGTGTGTGACACAGGGACAGACAAGAAAACTGCCTCCATCAATAAAGGGCCGGACACAAAGAAAACAGTAACATGAAGGAAAATAAAAAAGGGTAAGGACAAGGCAAAGATGAGGTAATGATACACATAGGAAAAGGACAGGCTGAAAGAGTAGTCAAAGTACTAAGTGTGACACATTGTTTCGCTCCATGTCACCAGAGGTCTTTATAGATGACTTATTAGTTATTTTTGTTAAATTTTAACTGTCTTTACTTTTCTTACTTAAAAAAATCTCACTCCTTGCATTTTGCAGATTATGATTATTTGCAATTTATATTTCAGTATATAGCTTATTTTAAATATATCTTGTTTAATAATCTTGTATGTGCAAAAAGCATGATCCCAATACAAAAATCTCCCTCCTATTTCTCTCTTCTCTGTTTTCTCTCATATAGTGATGACGTAGTAATGACTTAATGATGACGTATCTTGTAAATACGTTGTTTACACAATTTTTTTATGACAAAATGGCTCTTGCTGATAAATTTTGTTATTTTATAGAAATTCAGCTTGCTGATAATTTTGTTATAAGTTTAACCTTGCTGATATGTCATTACCCTGTCTATATATATTTCAGTAGTCTCTTTACTATTTGACTATTTAAAATTCCTTCTCCTGTATCGCAAAGAACGCTATGCAGATTTCAACCAGTATCCTATTTTGCCAATAAATATCCCTCGTTTCTCTTGTTTGCTTCCTCTTGTTGCACCTAAAATACTGTCTCTTCCTTGCATCTCTGCCATAATTGCCCACTAGAGACCACCAATATAGTTAAAAAACAAAGCCATTGGGGGACAAATTACTACGTTGAATAAACCCTACTGGCTGGCCGAATGATGAAGTCACCAAGAGGGATGCTGGATCTTTCTCAATTGGCGGCCAAACATCAGAGAGGCAAAATTTCGCCACAGCAGCAATGCTTACTTCGAACTTCGTTTGTGGGAGCAGTCTTCACAGAAATTCATATGGCACAAATAAGGTGAGAGATAGTTGAAGGTAAAGCTCATTGGTCAAGCAAATAGGGAATTCGAGAAACTGGTTAAGTCCGTTACTGGTCAAATCCGTTACTGGTCAAATTCGAAGAAATTTCTCTCAATTCCATTCCCATACAAAACGAACTTTTGTAGATTACCTAACTGGGATATCATTTGTCAATTTATTTCCTTGACCTAGGAATTACCACTGATATACATTAATAAGGAACAACTTTCATATTAGGTGCCCAAGTAATATATCACCCTCAGAAGATTGCTATTACCACGAAATATTCTATCCCTTCTTCTAACGAATTCTAATTTCATTTCACCCCTTTTCTATCATCATAAATATATTGTTTTACGCTATAAATTGCAAATAATTCATAAGGTGGTTTAATGAATACATATATATCTTGTAGATTCTTCCTTCATCGTAAATAAAGTCTTTTACGATATAAATTGCAATTAATCAATAAGTAATTTTGCCCTATTTGCATTGCAAACATCTTGTTCACCACGATTTAATGAATACATACTGTATTTGTCATGCTGATGCTTCATTTATCGTGAATAAATTATTTTACGCTAATGCCTGCAAATAATTAATGATTTTTTACGCTCTTATGGTAGAGTAAATATTTCTGGTTAACTGTGACTAACCAATACATCTTCATCCAGTTGAGTAATATTGGGGACTCATTATTAATCTGCTCGTGCCTTCAGTTTTTCCATTATTAACGGTGTGTCAGTTTTGTTTCTGCAATTGCAGTGTCCTCTATTCTCCCCTGACTGTATGACAGAGGTGATCATCGAGTTGAGGCCAAAGTCTTGGCATCAGTCTGTGGTGCCGGGAATCAATATCGTGCTCACTGCCTTAATTTTGTTTAATGTGTCCTTGCATTTCAAAAATTAAAAGAAAGTTGAATTCTGAGTTCCAGTTAACCGAGGAGTGGTATTCGGAGGGTGTGCAGGTAAAGATTAGCATTGGATGTTTGCATCCTCTTAACCGAGTTCAGTACCATGAGTCCCCTTAGGTAAAACAGAAACTTCACATCTTTCTTCCCCCCAACAATAAAATTGGCGCCCAAACAGGGAGTCAGACAGACAGACTATGGTCATTTTTTTTTCATTTTGCTTTTTACATTACACATGAAACTCGATTACCATTGGCTTGGATTATTGAGATGAACGAATTGTAGGCTGAGCACAAAAATTTTATCACTAGAGACGTTGCAAATCAGAATGTATTTATTTTCAAAATTAATTACATTAACTAATATTTTCTTTGTTTACTATATGGTAAACAAAATTTCAGGAAATTTGCATGAGATTATGTGGTAAGAGAATTAAGAAATTTTGCATGGCAAGAACACGTGTTATTTACGATTTAATTTATTTGCGTGATAAGATTGAGTTTTAAAGCATAAGAATTTTTTATATCCAGTAAAGGGTGATATTTGTTAGAAAATGTTTATATTTCTTTGGGATTTAGAATTGGGAGTAAGCATATTAAGTATATTGCTTATAATTGAGTTTTTATATTCAAGCATTGACTGCTCATAGATTGAATAAGGAAAACTTTAGCGTCGTTTCTTGAGCCTAGGCTAAGCCCTTCATGTGTCTGAGTTGTCACTCAAAAATAAAGTTTCCCATTATTAGTAGACGCATGTGCAATTTGTCTGCATTGTAAGTCGTTAGCTTATCCTTGGTGTATTTTGTATAGGATCTGTGCCCCTCTGGCAACTCTCCAGAATTTTACTTATGAGATTTCAACCGCAGGTACTGCCACAGACGCGCTCATATGCAGGCATGACAGCTATGCTTTACTTGTTTGTATTCTCCTGCTCCAGATGCTTGTCTGCAAAATTTGATGTTGCTCATTCCTTTCATTTTCACCATAACTGTGGGTACTGCCACATATGACTGTTAAACAGGCACAGCTGCCATTCTGTGTTATCAATGCTTCATGCACTGTTTTGCAACATTTTGCTGTCATGCACTTGAGTGTATTTTGAGTCACTTTCATAGTGAGGTTCTGGGATCACCGTTACATATAAGTTTGAACTGTGGTGTTGATTTTTTTTTCTCTCCTTGGCGTTGTATGGTTCATTCAAGTTCTTTTTACTATTATAGATTATTTTTTTGTGTTTGGATTATTTCATTTGGCCTTGTCCGGTTGATTTGCTTTGGCACTTCATTGTTGACTGTTCTGGAACTCATCATGGAAACCAGGCAGTCACAGGAAACCATAAAATCATTCGATGAGGAGAGTTACCTGGACAAGATGATTGGTATGGGTGAGAAACATGTCTATACACAAGGACTGATGATCCTCAAGTGGGCTCATAACAAGATGGCTACACGCTGAGCCGACCTAGAGAGGAAAACACGCGAGCAGGAGCAGGCACAAGTGATACGAGAAAGCGAGGAAGCTCAATTTGAGAATGATCAGGCGCAGGCACAAGCACTATGAGAACATGAGCTTGCACTTGCTCAGCTTCGAGCGGGAACCCCGGATAGTGATGCCTCACTCAAAATGGGGGCCAGGCTAGTGAGAGGCCCCCCGCAATACAGAAAATTGAGGACAATGGCAAGCAACCACTTGATATTTACATCCGTCTCCCAAAAGTCTTGCCACCGCTAATGATGTCACAGAGGCTGAGAAGATCGCTGGCTGCTCGCCTCCATGCCACCGCATCTGATTGCCCTGGTCAATGAACTCGACTGCGGGCATATGATGGACAACAAGAAAGTTAAAAGCACACCCCTTGCCTCACAGAACCTTTTGCCAGCTGAGTGTCGTGCTAGCTTTGTGCCAGCTTTCCCATTGAAGGAGGAGAACTGCAGTGCCTTTGGCAACAGCAAGGCCCACCTCTTTGATGATATGTTGTGAGTTGCAAAGTGTCCTCAAGAGACGTGGTATCCGTTCTTGATGTTTGATTCAATGACCTCCCTACGGACGTTCTTGCGTATGTAAGGACCCAGCTTAAGGATGATATCGACTTCGAGAAAAGTTTAGCTGCTGCGGATGAGTACCTCCAGCACAACCAGCCTGGAGTACGTCTCTGTGACCTTATGAGGGCAAGAAGGGCCAATCCCAAGGCTCGTCCTCCGAGTGTCATCTCCCCTGCAGCAGGCCATGATTCTCACCAGAAAGGAGATCGAAGGAACGGGAAGCACAAGGGCCCTTCTCAGAACTTCAATTGGCCAGTTCATCCTCCTCACACTCCTAATCCTTATTACGGCCATGCACCCACACTCAGAAAGGATGACTCTATAAAACCTAAGTCTCATCAGTTCAGAGGCAAGGGAAATTACCCTACTCCACCTTCCAAGGGATTTCAGCTGAACTCTAAGATCCACCACACTCCCTCTCACAATGGTGACCAGCATAACCATCTGGCCACTCACTAGGCCCATGCTGTAGAAACAAGGCCAGTAAGGGCCGCCGAGGATAACGCCGAGGACCAACCGGACAGAGTCGCCAATGTGCGATTCACTGAACATGATCCCAAGATGGTCCCAACGTGCCTAGGAACCATAAATGGTGTGGAAGCTGAGATAGCCCTTGATACAGGGGCCAGTGGCATATTTGTTGACGAGAGATTTGTTAGGGATGAAGATTTCACTGGCAAGGTCGTTCGTGTCTAGGTTGCTAAAGGAGCACCTCAGATGCGACACTGCTGTATCATTGACCTGGACTGCAAATACTACAAGGGCAAAGCCCCACCTGTGACATTGATTGGGCCTCTGTACCATGTCTTGCTGGGTCATGTACTGAACCTAGCACCTATCTCCCAGGCCGACCTCTACCACGATGACATTTTTCAGTGGAACATTCCTCAGGCGAAGCCATTTCAGCAGCAACTACTGGCTCTGACGGCAGGAATTTGGACGATTCTCTGATTGACTCCATTGACTCTGCTGCAATTAGTACCAGTAATGTGGAACGCAGAGAGTTTCCCCCTCCTGTACCAGATGATGCATCTCTAGAGCCACTGAAGTCCCATACAGACTTTGCCAAACTGCAGCAATACTGCCCCAGCCTCAAGCACTGGATGCAACAGGCCACTGAGGGAAGAACCTTTACAGTAAGAGGAGGAGGAGGTCAGATCACTTACACATTTGAAGATGGAGTTCTTTGCAGTCATGTGACTAATGATGGCCACACCTTTAAACAGTCGATGGTGTCCGGTTTGTTGCGCCGTCAGGCTATGTATGTGGCACACCATTTACCTCTGAGTGGACACAGAGGCAAAGCAAAACCTTGGCACCTACTTCAGAAGGTTTTGCATGGCCAAACATGTACGCCCAGATAAACATATAAGTGGGCTCCTGCCCTGGCTTTCAATCCATCTCTACGGCACCAGTAACAAAAGTCCCCATGGTTCTAACTAAGCTCTTAACGGAGCCATATTACAAGGTTGCTATCGACATATAAGATCCTAGTAACCCTGCTACGAACAGTTCCTCCTGGTATATGTCAAACTGGAAACAAGGTACATGGATGCAGTGCCGCTATCTTCTATCACGACCGAAGCACTTGCTCATGCCCTATTCAAAATCTGCTTCAGGGTCGACATCCCTGAGCAGGCCACTTCTGACAATGGAAGTAAGTTTACAAGTAGGCACTTTGAGGGTTTCTGTAACCTCTTAGAAATGAAACACATTCGTATTTGTGTCTATCATGTCCAATCAAATGGAACTTGTGAATGCTATAATGGGACACTGAAGCAATGTTTGTGCAAACTGGTGATAAATATTCCCAGGCAGTGGGACAAGTATGTCCCCGCTGCACTTTTATTCTTCAGAGACACGTGCCACGACACTACTGGATAATCACCTTTCGAGCTGATTTATGGTCATAAGATCAGAGGCCCAGTGGAATCCTTGGCAGAATGTTGGAACTCACACATCATCAAGGACGACGATAGGGACATCCATGAGTATATTTTGAAGTTTTCGTCCCATATCAAAAAGACATGGAAAACTACACAATTAGCCATTAAGGGTCACCAGCAGACGCTAAGCTCCTCTTTGACAAGTGTGCCTGGCATCGTGACCTGACACCCGGAGAACGAGCATTGTTACTTCTTCCAACACATACTCACAAGCTAATGCTACGCTTAAAAGGACCATACACTGTGGCACATCATGTGACCCCTGACAATTAAGTGTTAAATGTTGATGGCAATAACCGGAAATTCCACATTAACCATCTGAAGCTTTATCGCAAGGACCCGGAGGCCCATAGGGATCCTGCGCTGGCACTCTCAGCAACCCTTGTAGGTGCCCTCAGTAGCACCATTACCTCCAAGGTGTTACATTATAACCACCCCTTACCTCCTTTATTGGAGTACTCCTCTCTTGCAATGGAGACAGAGTTACGGGAGTGGATTTTTCAGAAGAAACCCCTCTGGCCGCAGCAACAGCCCTCGCAATGGAAGAGGTAACCTTAATTTTCGATGATGGTAAGGATCCTGCCATTCCCACACACCAAAAGGAAAGTGTGAGTAATTGCATTATTAACTCCAGGCTGCAACCGAGTCAACAGAAACAGCAGAACGATATATTAGAGTACTACAAAAAAGTTTTCTATGACCTTCCAAGCGCTACTGCTACCCTTGAGCATCATGTCAGATTGACTGACCCAGAGTCATTGTGGCATTCCTATGGCCTTCCCCACCAGCTGTCTGTACAGCTGAAGGAGGATCTTGACACTTGGGTCTTCCTCGGAATAGTTGAAAAGAACATTTTGCCTTGGTGTTCACCATTTCTAGCAGTGCGTATGCGAGATGGCAGTCACAGGTTCTGCCTTGATTGTCGTAAGCTTATCTCCTGTACTATCTTTAATGGAGAGCTCATTCTTGATGCCGAGAATATTTTCTCGTTACTCTCCCGAGCCCGCTACCTGTCCAAATTGGAGCTGACCAGTGGATTTTGGCAAGTCCCGCTGAGCGAGACTACCAAACCTTTAACAGCCTTTTCCTCAATATATGGTCTGTACCAGTTCAGGGTCATGCCTTTTGGTATGGTGAATACCCCTGGCCGCTAGTTCAAGAGGACAATTTTGCAGGACCTCGACAATGTCTCATGCATTCTCAGGATTGGTCATCGCACCTCCCGACTTTTCGTTCGCCGAGTTCTCTCCCTTCTGAAACAGCTTGGACTTCACTTACAGCCTTCCAGTTGCAAGATTGGTTTCACACAACTGCAGTATCTTGGTCAATTGGTAAGAGAAGGAGTTATGTCCCCTTTACAGGATAAGGTGCAAGCTATTAAGGATATGGAGAAACCTGCTACTGTCACTCAACTTAGATCATTCCAGGATAGTGTCAACTACTACCAACGGTTCATTCCACACTTTAACGCTATTGCTGCCCCTTTGCAGGAAAAGACTTCCTCAAAGCAAAGCAAGACTTCCCCTGTCCAATGAACAGATGGGGCAGAGAGAGCATTCAACAAGTTCCAAGAAGCATTGGCGGGTAAGCCAGTATTACATTTGGTAAACCAGATTTTCCCTTTATCTTGCAGACTGACACCTCAGACGAAAACCTGGGAGCCGTGCTCTTGCACGCCCAGTCAGACAACCCAGCAGAAGTAGCTCCAGTGTGATATGCAAGACACAGGCTTCGTCCTGCAGAGCGGAATTACTCCATCATGGAGAAGGAAGCTCTGGCCGCATACTGTATCATAAAGAAATTTGAAGTCCATCTGTATGGCCGACAATTTACACTGAGAACAGACCACCATCCTCTCCTACATTTACATATGGTAGACGAGCTGAATCCTCAGCTGAAAAGGTGGGCACTTTACCTGAATCTTTTCAAATTCACTGCTCAACATATTGATGGAGAGGACAATGGCCTTACTGACCTACTAAGTCGACAGTAATTACTTCTCTGTTGTGTTGTTTATTTTTATGTTTAGTTTTATATCTTCAATACTGTACTTATTCATTTTAGCTTACATACATATTTCAGTTTGGTCATGTACTTGTAAAATGACATTTGCTTAGTGTCCTTTAGTATAGCATGTTTATACACCCTTGTGGAACGTATCCATGTGTATTAACTCTATTCCAAATAGAAGACGAAAAAGAAGATGAAGAATATTTCTTTGATTGTAGTTTTAGATTTCTCTCTTGTGAGACCCTGAAAGCTAGAACACGGCGGAAACTTTTAGTTTAGTGTTGAATAGCTGAAGCTGTTTTAAATCCAGTTGCCACTCTTAAGGACGACTAGATTCAAAATTTTCCTTTTATGTATGCTGTATATTTTTATATATTATTTTATTGCCTTATTACATGTGAAGAATTCTTAAACTTAAATATTGGTATTTTCTTTGATATTTAATTGTGATTTAAATTTGCTTGTAATTTCAATTTGATAACACTCCTTTTATATTTTGTATGTCACTTAATTTTTTTTCATAAGAATTTGTTCACTTTATTGATATTATGATATGTTCCAGTGGTGGATCCCATTTTTTTGCTCATATATTCTTTTCTCTTAAAATGATCTTTCATCCCTCATAATAGCACTGAAGTCACCGTAACATCCCCTGTTCTTTTTTTCGCCTTCAATAGTAAATTTTTTTAAATTCATTATTCTCTAGAAAGGGCCTTTGTGACAGAGTGTTTTGCTCCAAGTCATCAGAGGTCTTTATTGATGACTTACTAGTTGTTTTTGTTAACTTTTAACTGTCTTCTCTTTTCTTACTAAAAAAAAAATCTCACTCCTTGCATTTTTCAGATTACAATTATATGCAATTTATATTTCAGTATATAGCTAATTTTAAATATATTTTGTTTAATAATCTTGTATGTGTAGAAAGCATGATCCCAATACAAAAATCTCCCTCCCATTTCTCTGTTCTCTGTTTTATCTTGTGTAGTGATTACGTAGTATTGACGTAGTGATGACGTATCTTTTAAATACGTTGCTTTTGCAATTTTCTAATGATAAAATTGCTCTTGCTGATAAATTTTGCTATATTATAAAAATTCAACTTGCAGATAATTTTGTTATAAATTTGACCTTGCTGATATGTAATTGGCCTGTCTAGATACATTTCAGTAGCCACTTTACTATGTGAATATCTAAAATTCCTTCTCCTGCAGTGCAAAGAACGCTCCGCAAATTTCCACCAGTAACCTATTTTGCCCATAAATATTTCCCGTTTGGTTTGTTTGTTTCCTCTTGTTGCACCTAAAAGACTGTCTCTCCCTTGCATCTCTGCCATAATTCCTGCCAGGGATCACCACAATAGTAAAAAAAAAAAAAAAAATTGGAAACAAATTACTGCTCTGAATAAACCCTACAGGTTGGCCGAATGATGACATCACCAAAACGGACGCTGGATCTCTCTCAATTGGCGGCCAAGCATCACAGAGGCAAGATTTCGCCTCAGCAGTCAAGCTAACTCCAAACTTCCTTTGTGGGAGCAGTCCTCACAGGAATTCATCTGGCACCAATGAGGTGAGAGATAGTTGAAGGTAAAGCTCGTTGTTAAAGCAAATTGGAAATTCGAGAAAGTGGTTAAATCCATTACTGGTCAAATCCTAAGAAATTTCTCACAGTTCCATTCCCATATAAAACGAACTTTTGTAGATTACCTAACTGGAATCTCATTGTCAAATTTAATTCTTTGACCTCGAAATCACCGCTGATGTACATAGATAAAAAGTATCTTTCATTGCGGGTGCCCAGGTAATATATCACCCTCAGAAGTTTGCTGATTACCACGTAACAATATACCCCTTCTCATAACGAATTCTAATTTCATTTCACCACTTTCTATCATCATAAATAAAATGTTTTATGCTAGAAATTGCAAATAATTCTTAAGGTGGCTTTTGCCCGTTTGGTACTGTAAACATTTCTTGCTAGCCAATATTTAATGAATACATATTTATCTAGTAGATTCTTTCTTCATTGTAAATAAAGTGTTTTATGATATAAATTACAAATAATTAATAAGTAAATTTGCCCTATTGGCATTGCAAGCGTTTCTTGCTAATCATAACTCAAAGAAAATATACTGTATTTGTCTCGCTAATTCTTCATTTATTGTGAATAAATTGTTTTATGATAATGCCTGCAAATAATTAGTGATTTTTTATGCTCTTATGGTAGAGTAAATATTTCTGGCTAGCTGTGACTAACCAATATATTTTCATCCAGTAGAATAATATTGGAAACTTATTATTTATGTGCTCATACCTTCAGCTTTTTCATTATCAACGGTATGTCGTTTTTGTTTCTGTAATCGCAGTGTCCTCTATTCTGCTCTTCCTGTGTGACAGAGGTGATCATCGAGTTGAGGCCAAAGTCTTGGCATCAGTATGTTGTGCCGGGAATCGAAATCCTTCTCACCACCTCCGGTATTTGAGGCTGCATTCCATAAATATAAATTTCTAAATTTGTTCCAGTTTTCCAAAATTAATTCAATTTTTTAATATGTCCTTGCATTTCCAAAATTAAAAGAAAGTTGAATTCTGAGTTTCATTTAATCAAGGAGAGGTATTTGGAGGGTGTGCAGGTAAAGATTAGCCTTGGATGTTTGTGAACTCTTAACTGAGTTCAATACCTTGAGTTCCCTTAGGTAAAACAGAGAATTAACAATATCATCCTTCCCCCCAACACTGAGGACCTAGAGATATGGCAGGATTAGTCTCTGAGTTAATGATAGATCTGCTTTTTGAAGGAAGGTAAGTTATAAGAATTAGGAAAAACAGCAGTAGGAAGAGAGTTTCAGAATCTGGAGGTAGATGGGAAGAAGCAGTCACTACACCGACCAATCCACGAGCTACAAATCTCCACACAGTACCTGTGAGATGAGGCCAATTGGCGAGTGTTACGCGGCCTTTGCAGTGGGGTAGAGATGCAACTCACTAACTCATTAGAGCAGTTATGAACACAGTAGCGATAAAAAAGAAATAGAGATGATACATTACAGCAAAGAGAAAGAGAATCCAGATTAGAAGTAATGACAATAAATTTTGGCTCTTCTGTTTACGATTTTATTTGATTATAAAGAAGTAATTGTTAATGATGTAGATGTTAAATAATCTTTGCTTGATTGTAATTCGCTTTATATTGCTAATTGTATGAGTAATAATGTCAAGCATTTAAATAATATTATTAATGGTGATACCTAGTTTGAGTTTGTTTTTATATAAGCTGTGACGTGAAGGTATTAACATGATATCAGACCGGGTCTACAGTCAGCTAAGGGTCAAAATGAACCCGTTTCCTGTAAGAACATTAAACTTAAAACTTAAAAGGGCTTAAGTTTAGGTTATTAAGTATGAGTTATTATGTATGCAGTATTACTTAAAAAGATTAAGTCATCCAAATCAATTCAACTTGTTTTGTTTGCATGGTCAATTTAATTATTTGCCTTCCATCGGTCATGTCAGTCAGCATTGAAAATGTCATAAGCATTACCAATGTTCTATAGTGTAATAGTGTGTTACACTCTTTATCTTTTTTATTTAATTTAATTATTAATATTTCATGTGTATTTTATTGCCATCTTACTTTTAATATTATTTTCTTATGTCAGAGATGTGTCATGTGATGAAGTAGTGATGGTAAACCAGCTGCGGCTTTCAGATCCACCAAGGAGGTAAGAGGAGTGGCTGAAGTATGTGTGGATAATGGTGAATGAGCATTTCTTGACTCAGCCATCCCCCTTACAAGGGGGAATGAGACCATGTGTATATGCATATGTATATATATTATTTGTATTTGTAGTTAGATAAGTATTCTATATTTGGCATGCTCATAAAATTTAATACAATATACTTGGGTATCAATAAATCTATATAGGAATGGTCGGGTTCTTTTTAACCTCTGGAGTTGGCGGTGTTAACGAAATAAAAAAAAACAGCACCATATTTCTATTGTCAGTGAGTGGGGGAGGACGTGTGCGCATTGAGCTCCCGATAATATTGCGTTTATCAAGTGACAGAGTTTATATTCACATCTATACAATTAACGAAAGCATACTGAAATATAAATCTTCAAATTTAAGTCAGAGTGATTATTACAACTTTAGTGTTTAAAAAGATACACAGAAAATTCATTATAATCTTATAACATATCAGAAACCGTTGAGAGTGTCTCTCCCAGTGTTACCGATATCAACCACAACCTCTCGCGACTGACCTAAAAAGGTCCTTTCTTAGGTGAACCTGCAGTTCCCCTCGTACCGCAGTTCCCCTCGTACCGCAGTTCCCCTCCCATTCACACCAGAATGTCCTCATCGGAAAATGTTGACCTTTCTGACCTTCCGTGTGTAAATACTGATAATTTTCCCGAAGTGTTTATATCATCTCTGGACAGAATATTTGTATATTCACGTGAGGACATCAGAAGGGAATTGGAAAAAATAAAAAAAGTCACCTGTACAAAACAAGTCAACTATTGCTTTCAAAGGTAGTGGAACTCTTTCCACAACACAGTGGTAAACAAATCATAAAAAAAAACGAGTAAAAAAAGATATAATTACAAATATAATCATTTTTAGCGCAAGTGTCCCGAATATCTCAATGAATGATGAACTTGACAAACTCTTTCAATCTCAAACTTCGGTTGTAAAATCCATAGAGTCTGAAAAAAAACACGACCTAGGAGACTTACATCGAATGATAGAAAGTCTTGCAGATAAGGTGAAAATTTTGGAAGCAGATGCTGAAAAGGTGAAAGCCTTACAACACAAGGTGGGTTTGCTAGAATCTGACATTGTCCTACTTAAAAGAGATAATTCTAGGTTGAAACTGCTATTAGAAACATCTCCACCTCTCAATTCGGTGCTGTCACCTAACAACGATGATGTCCCTTCTATCAACAACCCCCAGGTTTTGCAAACTAGGGTTTCTGTCTCTACTCACAATTCCTTCAGTGCATTGAGAGACGAATGTGACAGTGGTAGTGAAGAAGAGGTAGATGCAGATAAAAGTGATAGTCAACAAGACAACCTGAATACACCATCTAGCATAAATAATCAAATCAGTAACAGGTTACAAAATAGTGATGAAACAACAGCGTCCTTCCCCACTACTCCTAACAATACAACAACAGGCAATAACCAGAACAAGATTCTTCCCAGCACAAACAACCAACCTGGTAAAGAGTTGCAAAACAGCGAAGAAGATATAGAGCCAATCTCCACTACTCCCAACAACACAGCAACTATCACTAACCAGGACAACCAAATTACACCTTCCAGCACAAATAACCAACCCAGCAATAGGCTGCAAAACAATGAAGAAAACAGAAAAGACAAAATAGCAGCAGTCTCTATTTTAAACATTCAATCGAAGTCCTCTCCCCCACAGCCACAGTTGCCCAATAATGCAAGTGCAAGGGTTACAGCTCAAATATATATTCGCATTCCTGGCAACCCCTTTGAGAGAATGACACTTAATACATTGACAAATCAAGGCATTCCTTCTGAAGAAGTCTTGATTAAGGGGCTTTCTCGCAAACCAAATTGGGTTTCCTTCGCAATAACGATATCGAAAGGATTTGAATATGTGCCTTACAAACTGAATCAATGGCCTACAGGCACAATTGTCCAGCCATTTCGCAGGGGCAAACAATGAACACAACCTGGGTATTCTACAAAATATCCCAAACTACAGTCATTTCAAAATAAACAGCAAAGAGCTAATGAAACAATCCCCTATACGCGAGACTACAGAAAGAGACACGATACAAACCTCTCTTATCGCCGTCCACGCACAAGAGACTTCTCCTGGAGTGATGGCTCTTACAACCCTAGACACTCACCTAGGCATACAAACTTTGGGAAGGCCCGATCATACCACGGCACGTACTCAAACCAGCGTTACACATCCAACGGCAGGTACAGACACCAGGATCCATGGGCTAACCCCAGAACACACTACAATGATGAATTCCCAGCAGAATCACACAGTTGAAACTACAACTATGACTATGGATACCACCCTAATGAAACATGGTAAGAATGTAACATTAGTACATGTGAACGCTCAGTCCCTGCTCGCTCATTTTGAGGAAATAATAATGCTAACAGAAGACTACAACATAGACATCCTCTGTGTAACTGAAACTTGGCTTCCTCCTACAACTGAAAATAAATATGTGAATATCCCAGAGTTTAAAATATTTTGCAATGACCATGGCCGATGGGGTGGGGTCTGTATTTATGTTGGAAATTATCTTAGTGCATCAGAAATAACCACAGGTTTAGAAAAAAACTGAGGAGCTCGAAGATTTATGGATCACTGTGCAGTATCAGAAATTTTCATCTTTCATTGTAGGGTGTGTTTACCGTCACCCTAAAGCACCTACCAGTTCATTCAATCATCTGCTAGAAACATTCAGAAATATCTGTGTGCGCCATAAACCCATATACATATTTGGTGACTTTAATGATGACTTGCTCTCAGCAGATAACAAAATGAAAAGGGTGATCAACACTGTGAAGTTAACACAAATAGTGACAAAACCGACCCACATAACCCCTAATTCTAGGACTCTTATAGATCTGATAATAACAAATAAAGTGGAAAGTATACCCTATTGGGATGTAGTTCCCTGCCCAATTGCAGACCATGAGCTGAACATTGCTATACTAAACATAAACAAGCCCAAAAGGAAGCCTCTCTTCAAGACATTCCGGTGTCTAAAAAATTACTCCCCTGATATCTTTTGTGAAACATTAATCAACAACCCAAATGTACTTAACAGAATTAAATACACAGATAACGTCGATTTGCAGGTTGAGATTGTAACAAAAGTCTTCCTTGAATGCTTAGATAGTTGTGCACCCATTGTAACAAGAAAAATAACCCGCCCCTCAGCCCCCTGGCTAACTAATGACATCAAAGAGGCAATGCAAATCAGAAATCAAATACAAAAAGAGCTAAAAATGAATAGATATGATATGACTCTCCGAGAACTTTATAAAACAGAAAAGAAACGTGTCAGATCTCTCATCAGTGTAAGTAAAAAAGACTTTTACAAAAAACAATTTAATGACTCTAGACATGATACAGCAGCAACATGGAAAGTGATAAGAAGCATGATACCATATGAATAGAGTACCTCAGAAAGTTATGAAAATATTGCGGAGTTGAAAGACAAAGCGGAAAACTTTAATTACTATTTTGCTAACGTTGACAAAAATGCATATGAAAAAACTCAAGAAAACATCAACTCAGTGAGTATGAGTGATTGCTTAAATGACAATTCTTCCAATGTAAACACAAGAGAGTACTTCAAGATAAATCCTATCGATTGTGCTACCCTAATTCTTACCATAAAGAGCCTAAGAAACTCTGGCTCTTACGGTTCAGATGGTATACCATTTCAGTTCATCAAAGATGCTCTACCCATGATTGCATCCTATATTCTAACTATTATGAACACTTCCATTGTTACTAAAAAGTTTCCTGACTCTTGGAAAATATCACATGTAATACCTCTGCATAAAAAGGGGGACAGAGAAGATGTGACAAACTATCGTCCCATTGCCCTGCTACCCATTTTCTCTAAAATATTAGAAAAAATTGTTGCATGCCAACTTATGTCATATTTAGAATCAAATAGACTATTAAGTATTAACCAACATGGTTTCAGACCGAAACTCTCGACGGAAACTGCACTGCTTAAAGTTACGAATAGTATCTATAATTATATAGATATGAAAAAAATATCTCTGCTTGTATTATTGGACTTATGAAAAGCCTTCGACAGTGTAAACCATGAAATTCTTTTAAGTAAATGTACTAACTTAAATATTGATCCAAGCTGGTTTAGCGAGTATCTATCTAATCATAAACAGTCTATACGTCTTAACAACATTATCTCTGTGCCAAAAAATGTATCATTTGGTGTTCCACAGGGATCAGTACTTGGTCCAATCCTCTTCTCCATTTACGTAAATGATCTATCTTCTTTCATTTCTGACTGTCTAGTCGTACAATATGCAGATGACACTCAACTACTCCTTTGTGGTGATATTAATAATCTCCCAGAGCTAACTTTAAGAGCAGAAAACACTCTGTCAAAAATTAAAACCTATTTCCAAGAAATTGGGTTGTTAATTAACGAAAGTAAAACACAGTGCATATTTATTTGTTCAAGGTTCCACATAGCACAAATTCCAGAAAACACAACAATTAATTTTTGCGACAGTATTATCACACCTAGCAAAACAGTAAAAACCTAGGAATTCACTTTGATAACCACATGTTGTTTGATTCCCACATAGATAAAGTATGCAAAAAGGTTACAGGAACATTAATGTACTTATCACGTTTAAAAGACAATTTTGAGACTACCACTCGAATAACTGTTGTTGAATCTCTAGCCCTAAGTCACATTAATTACTGCACAACTGTTTGGGGAACTACCAATAAGACTCAGATAAACAGAATACAGAAGCTTATTAATTTTGCAGCTCGAGTTGCCCTGGGAGGAATAAGAAAATATGACCACATCACACCAGCTCTCAATAAACTTGGGTGGCTGCGGGCAGAAAACAAGGTCGCTTCTGCTATTTATGTTTTTGTATTCAAAATTTTGGACCATCATTATCCTAGCTGGCTATTTGATTTAAAAACAGTCAGGGATATAATGGGAACCAACACAAGATAGAGCAGTGAGCTCTTTATTCACAGAACAAACACCGAAGCAGGTTCAAAGATGATCACCATCAACGGGCCAACACTCTGGAATAATATTCCAGAGCATCTTAAAAATGCATCCTCCTTCACAGCTTTCAAAGGCAAACTACATAGTTTTCTTTTGGACAAATAGTTGCTGCTCATTAAGAACTAATTATTCTCATTGTAAGGAAAACAAATATGGAAATGATGCCGATAATAATAATCCTGTATCTAGTGGCATACTTACTACTTTATTATTAACATTATTGTTAACATTTTTATTACAGCATTATTATTTTCTATGAAAGCTACATTTAATTTAACTATATGTATTACCCTCTTATTTATTAGTTTAATTATATATCTACTTATAAGTTACTATGAATGTTGAATAACCATTTTACAAAATGGAAATAAATGTTTGTTTGTTTGTATGTTTGTTTGTGTTTGGACACCTCTTGCCTTAAAGAACTAAACACGGCATACTTAAGCATACCTTTGGCATCTCAAAATCTCCAGGTTCACCTTATACCCATAGAGTAGGAGATCTATACGGACCAACACACAGCACGCATGATTGTGTGTTTGGCAACCTCTTATCATAATGGACTAAAAACGACGCATATTATTGTGCGCTTTGCACATAACGTGTTCTATTGAGTCATATGCTTGGCAAAGACGATCACAGTAATGTTTACATTACTTTATTGACCCCAAGTAAGCGTACATATTTTAACAGACAACTCGTCAGCCTTCAACTTTATAGGATGCCTTTGTAACGGCTCCATGTATTATAATATCCCTCCTCGTATAAAAAAAAAATCATCAATATATCAAAATATACACAAGGCATTAATAGAAATCAAGCTGCAGAAAATATTACCAAAAGTTAACATACGTCTCACACTGTTCAATGAGCCTTAAAGGTTTCTTGACATTTCGTTCTGATTTACGAGGACTGAAAGCATTTTTCATTTGTCTATTACTTCTAACATAGGCAAGGTTTGTTTGATCTTTTAAGGATGCTTCAGTGCCTTTGGTTGTACATTGTTTTCAACAATGGGTTGTAACACACCAGCATAATTTTCTGAAACATTACTATTTGTGAAATTGAACTTCTTACTGGCATTTGGAATTAGTTCCTTCAAAAACCTTATATTTCATCTCGATATATTACCATTACACATCTCTACTAAATAAGATCTTGGTTCATTACATTTCTATTTAACTATGCCTGGAACACAAGATTGTTCATTTGAATATTGCACTAACACTTTCATTCCAGGTAATAAATCTGAAAGTTCTGAACCTGCATGTTGATTAAAGTGTTTTGCAATAGAATCACTATTATTTAACATAGATACATAATCTCTGAACCTAGATAAATTACATTCATCCTTAGCAGGCAAATTAGCATGGATTTTTTTAACATACAGTAATTCCGCAGGACTTGGAGTCCTACTGTCTATTGGGGCATTACATAAACACAATAATGCCACTTGAATATCATTGCCTGACTGTTTTGCCTTTATGAAAACAGATTTTATTGCTCCTACCATCCTTTCAACAAAACCATTACTTTGGAGTTACTTATAATTTTTTTTCTTTTTATAAGTGTGACACCAGGACAGGCAAAAACTGCCCTATTCAATAAAGGCCCGGGCATGAGAAAACACCAAGTTAAAAGAAAAGAAAAAGTTTAAGGACAAGGCAGAGATGAGGTAATAACAGACAAAGGAAAATGTCAGAGAGAAAAAACTAAGTACAGAGGACCCAGAGATATGGAGGACTAGGCCCTGAGATGACAATAGATATGCTTTTTGAAGGATGAAAAATCATAAGAATTAGGAAAGACAGAAGGAGGAAGAGAGTTCCAGAGTCTGGAGGTAGATGGGAAGAAGTAGTTGCTGCACCGACCAATTCGCCAGCTACAAATCTCCAAACAGTATCTGTGAGATGAGGCCGCTTGGTGAGTGTTACGCAGCCTCAGCAGTGGGGGAGGGATGCAACTCGCTAACTCATCAGATTAGTGATGGAAGAAGTAGCGATACAAAAAAGGAAGGGAAGATACCTTACCTCGAAGAGAAAGAAAATCCAGATTAGAAGTAAGAGAAGGATCATTAATGAGTCTGACTGCGTTAGACTGAACCCTATCAAGAAGATAAGTATAAGAGGAAGCACCCAGATGTGTGAGCAGTATTCTAAGTAGGGATAGATAAGACCTTTTTAAATTTTAAGTAGCTGTAAAAGGGAAAAGTAATGACGGAAATGAAACAAAACCCCAAATTTTTGGATGAAGAATGAAGATTTAGAAATTTGGATTATGTGATTCCTCCAAGACAAGTTAGTGGCTATATGGATTCCTAATATGTAGATAGAATTAAGAGGGTAATTTCGTTAGTTTCGAAGACAATAGGGTTATCAGGAGGAGAAGAAGATAAAGAGATAACCAGAAACTGTATCTTGGAGGCATTGAATTTAACTAAATTTTGAGTGTTCAACTCATATACCCTCTGCAAATCGGAGTTGAGAGTAGAAGAAAGAGTGATACGAGACTGATTACGATTAGCAGATGAAGGTTGTGAAGGAAAGGCAGAGGAAAAGTGAAGGTAGAATCATCAGCAAAGGCATGAAGAAGAGAGGAAGATGGGAATTGTAGAAGATCATTGATAAAGAGAAGGAACAGAGTAGGTGAAAGAATAGAGCCCTGTGGAACACCACTGGTAACAGAGAAAGGGCTAGAGGTCGCATC
This sequence comes from Halocaridina rubra, assembly GCA_037179515.1. Classification (NCBI taxonomy): domain Eukaryota; kingdom Metazoa; phylum Arthropoda; class Malacostraca; order Decapoda; family Atyidae; genus Halocaridina; species Halocaridina rubra. The sequence continues at coordinate 186,682 of JAXCGZ010003809.1, forward strand.
ATCAATAACTACATATATAAAACGGTCAGAAAGAAAACTGGAAATCAGAGAACAGAAATAAGGGGTAAAGCCATAGGCAGGGAGTTTGGCCAACAGAGCTTTGTGCCAGACTCTGTCAAAAGCCTTAGAGATATCAAGGGCAACGACAGGGGATTCCCCATAGTTCCTCAGAGAAGATGACCATACATGAGTAAGATAGGACAGGAGGTCACCAGTGGATCTTGCCTTGCGGAAGCCTTACTGGTGATTGGAGATAAGTGAGTTAGATACAAGGCATTTCCGGAAGTGAGCATTGAGCAAAGTGTTGAAAACTTTAGCAATAGAGGAGATTAGGGCAATAGGTCGGTAGTTTGAAGGAATAGAGCGGTCACCCTTCTTAGGAACAGGTTGAACTACAGCATGCTTCCTAGATGAAGGATAGATACTGGTTGACAGAATGAGGAGAAAAAGACGGCAAAGCACGGGAGCCAGTTCATCTGCAAACTCCTTAAGGAACCTTACAGGGATACTATTGGGACCAGATGTCTTGTTTGTCTTCAGCGAGCGAAGAACCTTATGAACTTTGCGTGAAGAAAGGATAAGGGAGGGCATAGGGTTAGAGAGGGGTAATTGAGGAACAGGTGAACTGGAATCGTTTATAGAAGAGTTGGCAGAAAAATGAGAGCCAAAAGAAAGTGGCTTTGTCAGTGGGAGAGCAAGCTATAAAACTATCAGAACGAATGAGAGGGGGAAAACTTGAGTTACAGAGGTTCTTGGAGAGGTTTTTGGCTAAGGACCAGAAGCATTTGTCAGTGCGAGAGGAGTTAAGGTCATTAACTTTCCTTCTTATAAAGGAAGCCTTAGACTATTGAATCTGAGCAGTACAGCGAATCCTAGCAACAATGAAAGCAAAGCAAGTTAAACCGGAAGGAGAGGCTTGGTAGGATCAATGTGCCCGATTCCTGGCCTAGATGGCCATGGAGCAGGCACTGTCAAACCAAGGTTTAGGGGGAGAGAAAGTTTTTGTAGAAGAGAGGATGTACGCCTCCATTCCCGCGGTCATGATCTCGGCAACTTTTAGAGCTACCTGATCAGGGTTGCAGGACTGAAAGTAGTGGTCATCCCATTTGAAGTCAAATAGGAAGTTATGCAAATTATCATGTTGGGTACGCTCAAAGTGCAGAAGGTGGTGCTGAGTAGGGGGTATTGGTGGAGGGGGAGCGAAAATGGAAAAGATTGAGATCAGAGAGTGGTCATATTTTCCAAGAGGGGAAAGCACAGAATAAGAGTAGTTGAAGCTTTAGCAAAATTTTTAAAATAATCTGCTCTGTATTGAAGTTCATTATCACTATGCAAGCGCTTAGGCACCCCATGAATTACAAACATGTCTTTACAGAACTTAACTACCTCATTACAAGTTGTTGACTTTAAGCCACGTACGAAAGGTATTTTACTATGATGATCAACTAACAAGAGATAGGAGTGTCCTTCTTATTCAAATAAATCAATAGAAACTGCTTCCCATGGCTCTGAAGGAAGGTCATGTGGAAGCATAGGTTCCCCCCTGGTGCTTTTAGCATTCTGTAAACATATTTCACAATCTCTTACAGTTCTTTCTATATCAGCCATCATATTTGACCAATGAATACAATCCTTTGCCCAAAGCTGAAAATTTGTCACACCGTGATAACCAGCATGAACACGATCTACATACTCTTTCCTAAATACTTCTGGAATCATAAGTCTCTGCCCACTATAAATTAAACCATCTTCCACTGACAAGTAGTCTCTCAGTCATCAATATGAATGAATAATCTTTGGTACCAACTGGGTTTGGCCATCCACTTACTATTTGCTCTCGCAATACTGATAGTTCAGCATCCTGCTGACTAGCCAAATGTAACTTTTCTAAATGACTTTTAGAAATCTGAACCATATGTATAGCCTGTTCGAACTCTACACTGGGACCAGGTGATGGCTGTACATGAGACAAATAATCAGCATATACTATTTTTTTTTCCAGGACGATGTTTGATATCAACATCCTATGGCTGAATGTGAAGTAACATTCTCTGTAAACGGGGAGGGGCCATGCTCAGCTGTTTCAGGTTAATGTTCTCAAGTGGTTTGTGATTACTATATATGACCAATGTGTTATATTTCTTTGGCTGTCCACATGAGTCTATGTAATGATTGATTATGATCTTTAACTGTTTTACCATAGACCATAACATCATCGGCTATTCCAGTGACACCTGTACCAACCTTTCCTAGAACATTATCCATATATTTTTGGAATATATCCTGTGAAACACAACTACCCAAGGGTAGTCTACAAAATCTATATTTTCCATCTGGGCTGTTAAAAGTACATAAATGACTACTCTCATCCTTTAACTCATTACTCCAGTAACCATGTTTTGCATCTAGTTTAGAAAATACTGTTGTACCAGCAAGCTCATGACTTATTTCATCAAATGAAGGAATCTTATTCTAAGCCCACCTGATGCCTAGCTTCAAAATGCAATTATATTAACCCAATCACAAGTACTATCATCCTTACATTTAGCTACAACACAAAGTTTTTCCATTTCCATTAATTTATTATAAATTTCTTCTTTTAACTGAATAGGGTGCTTGCGAGGAAAAGATACCACAGTCACGGCATCATATTTTAACTCAATTTTATATTTCTTTTGAAAATGAGCTATACCTTCAAAACACTGAGTATACACTTCCTTCAAGTTTGTTTGTTATTTGTCTCTAATACATACACTATCACAAAAATGTGTATCCGTTATGTTTTTTCTGCAAATTTATATTATTTGGAGGTCCTAACTTAAAATTATTCACAACAGAAATTTGTTTACTCCTGACAACCTCTATAATTCCAAAATTCTCAAATAAATTGCATGACAAAATAGGAGACCCATCAGTATCACATGCACAAAACCTGGCATCTATCCAGTCAAAATTATAAAATTGCAATGGAATATCAATGTGACCAATGTGCTCAATACAAGTTCCATTTATAGCTATTAACCAAACTAGATTTTTTTCCAGCCTATAACATTGGTTTTGTTCATTTGGGTATATCTGTGTTAAACATCTTAAAGGTAGAATACTACCATTTGCCCTACCTGCTTTCAATGTCAAAGAAACACGTTGAAAAACACCTTTGGGCTTGGCATTCAACTTTACCATAATTGATTGCCGCTCACCTGTATCACATTCATCAGTAGAAATGGTAATTTCCCCACAGTCAAAAATATCATCACCAAATTTAACATTATGTACTTGCTTTCTTGTTGAATATTTTAATCACAGCTGAATTTACTTGTAATATTGTCAAGTATACTGAAAAGGAAAGATTTTGTTTTAATTAATCAGTGTATATTCATAGAACTAGCTGCAGACGACAACACTGAAGCCTAAAATATTTTATGGATTCTGTTCTACATATTATGTATGCAAGGTATTCGTTATTCTGAATAAGGTTAAAGATATATATAGTAATGTTTTATTTCATAAAAATTTTCAGTTTTAGAGTACTGTATAATTAGATTTGCGAATTAATAGTAATTGTGTAATTCTAGATACAGGGAGCTAATCTTATTGCACTTAGGTTTGTAGTCCCCAATGTTTTATTTTGCAGTTGTTTAGAAGTGCCCAAAAATATATGATATGAAGTTCTACCAGTTCTCATTTATATCCCATTATTATTACGGCATCAAAGGTAATTATATTTGAAAATGTCTGTACAGACTTCAACATTGGAATACGGGCCCAGCAGCTTGTTGAAAGCCTTTGATGGCGATGCTAAAAACTACGAAATATGGGAGGAAAGTTTCATGGCTGCTTTGCAATTGAAAGGACTGCACCTAGATTTTGACAGGTATGAAAGTCAGTGAAGTGATGACTTTGATTTAGATGCAGCAAAACAGAGTATTTATGGTTATTTGGACATATGTTTAAATAGGACTTCATAAGAACTAATGAAAAGGAAAGCAAAAGATGAAAGAGTTACAGCAATGAAAGAATTGAGAAAATATTATTTGTGTGAGACCAATCAAATAATTCACACATATTGGAGAACATTTATTAACTGCAATAAGGAAGACAGAAGTGTATCAGCCGATCTTGCCCAAATAGATGAGACTATTGCAACCCTAACAGAGGCAGGTGAGAAAATAAGTGATATTTTAACTGTATCTGTAGTCCTGAATGGTCTTTCTCAAAAGTTTGCAAATTTTGTTGATATAGCTAATCAGCGTCATCCACCATATAAATTTGAGGACTTAAATATTGCTTTGGTAAACCAAGAAGATATTAAGAAGATAGAAACTGATCAGAATGATAGCATAATGGTTGCAAAGAATCAAGAAAAAACTTTTGGTCTAAGTGTTTCGTATGTAAGAGATAGGCCATAATGCATCTCAGTATTTTCTTGGGAAAGATAAGATACTCTCAACAAAAGTACCGCGAGTATCATAAAAGTAAATCACACAACTCTGTATTATATGAAAACTACATTCATTTTCAGATAAGCTTACATTGCTGAATTCAGAATCAGGCTAGGCCTAAGCCTAGGCCTAATGTGAATTCAGCAAACAGTGTTAATGTAGGCTTATCTGAAAATGAATTAAGTTTCCATATTAATACAAAGCGTAATGAAATTCATGACAAGGAAATAGATGATGATCTTATGTTAGTAGATTCTGGATGCACAATGCACATTGAAAAACAAATATCAGAGTTTGTTGAATTTGATAAATCATTCAGAAAAGAACCGCACTGTTTACAGCTTACTGATGGACATAGGAGTAAAGATGCTGCAAAAGGTATTGGGACTGTTCAAGAAGTTGCTTGTGATGGAAATGGTGTAATACGACAAGTTACATTAGGTGATGTGCTGTACGTTCCTACTTTTAATCAAGACATTTTGTCTGTGTACAAAAGTGTAAGGAGTGGCAATACTATCACTTTTATTCCTGCAGGAAGTACAGTTTTGCACAATCTCACCTGCGGGCCAATTAGGAAAGTCCAATCACCAACAATAACAAGATTTCACCCCACCTCCTCACCAACAGGAAAGCCCATTCGCCCGCAAGAGCGAATACCACGTACACTCCAAAAAAATCTCACCCCACCTGCAGGCCACAAGGGAAGGTCCGCTCACCCTCAAGGGTGAACATCCAAGAACAACAAACAACTAAAAAAGGAACTGTTTTCAACATCATTGAAAAAGGCAACTTGTATTATATCAAGAGAAATTCTCAAATATTCAAGTAAAGATGAATGTCACACAGCAAAAAACATTTCAGGAAACATGCATTGGAAGGGTGGCACTGAATTTTAGGTCACTGCAATGTAAGTAATATAAAAAAAATGGCAAGTGTTGTAGATGGCTTGGAAATAACGAACTTGCAAAATTTTGAATGTGTAACCTGCATACTCGGTAAAATGACAGATAATATCAGCAGAAAAGCAAGGAATCGTGCTACAGGATGTCTAGACCTAGTGCTCTGCGATCTATATGGTCCTATTAGCCCAGTATCCAGAGAGGGTTGTAAGTATGGTATATATTTGGTGGATGATTACTCTGGTGCTTTCAAGATTTATTTCTGAAAGAAAAGAGTGATGCAGTTCATGCCCTGAAGAAATTTACTGCAGAAACTTCACCTTATGGAATTATCCGTTGTCTCATCTGGGACATTTTGCAAGATTTGTTAATTATTTTAGGCAAAGAAAACAACCGTGTGACTCCAAATCCTTTTCTATATTTTTTCTCGCAGAATACAGTCTTCTACAACCTACTAAACATATCACTAAATTACAAATATCACTTTCGTGGAGCAAAAGAAAAATATAAATGAACATTATATAATTTTCCCTAATAGTATTGTCCCTATCAAGGCTTCTATATTAATTACATTCTTATATTATAATGAAAGCATTGTATAGAGAATATAATGCTGGAGCCTGTAAATGAAAAAAGGAAATGTATGCCAGTTAACAATTTATGTAGTGACTAATGTAACTGTTTAAACCATCAAAATAATATTCCAATATTTGACATTCTGCCCACCATAAAGGGCGAAACGCCTTATCTCTACAATCTCATAAAGCTCATTAATATATTACATAGCTAAATTTAATAATAATGCATATCATAGCCAAATATATACAACTTACAAATTTAGTCTTTGAGGTCTTTTAATTGACTGACCTCTACATGAGTGTACAACCACATCATTGTCACCCCCTTTGATTAGAATCTTGCATAGGCACTTCATCAACATCATAAACATTATTAGAAAGATTTTGTGCAGAAATTTCCTTTAATTCAGTACCCAAGCTAGAATTCAACTCTAAATCATGCAGTATTTGTAATGATCTATTTATAGTACCTGTGGTGACTATTCCCAGAATGCCTGCTTTCACCTGGTCAATGAATAGTCTACTCTCAGTTTTTTGCAGGCTACCGTGCACAAAAATATTTACTCCACCAACTTCAAATAAAGTTGGGCTAAAACTTAATGGCTTATAATTAAATATAAGACAAACTGTAACGGTACTAAAGGGGAAGGGCATGAGTTACGTTTGCTTAATAGTTAGTGGAGAACTCCCACTGGTTAATAACACAAATACACTAAATAATATTAACTGAACACTGCATAAATCCAGGCTTAAATGAAAGACTCATCGATAAAATATAAAAATATATTGAAAAAAAGGTTAAATATTATAATGGAGCAATATTTCAGCCCAAAAGAAAAGGTTAAATTTTACAAAAATAACAGAGTTATAGCTCCAGGCACGACTGCTGGACACACAAAATAAACAACACTTAATATAAAAAAAGAATTGTTCAAAATCCAAAAACTTTATGCAATATTAAAACAGAGTCACTGCTTGACAAATTCGACAGCACTAGTCCAAGGGGCGAAATGGGAGGCTCATAAATTTACACGAATTTTACGAGTCTCTAACAATAGGTCCTAACCTGGTTTTGTTCTCAGAGAAAGTCCTCGTCCGTTCTGTAAACAAATCAGACGAGCATCAAATTCTAAAATAAAAGGATATATTTTTATCATATTTTACATAATTAAGGATTTCCTAAGATTTAGATTAGCTTTACAAACAAATTCCAATTATTCATGAGAAAATTATGAATTAATGACAAAATAAATGATTGTTATAATATAGTCTCTCAAATGAATATATTCATGTAGGTAGATGCAATGCTAATTATGGTATTACAATAAAACACACACATGGTATAACTAATGAAACTGTGTGATAGACAGATCACCACAGTACCCTTTCTCGTTTTAATATCAATACTGTAAATTAAACTGTCTCTGCCGGTATATACATTTACAATCACTCCAATGGGCCATTGTAATCTAGGCATATTTTCTTCTCTACCAAGTACAACACTACCTATATTCACTTTACATATCTGTTTGAACCCTTTTACTACAGGGGGCAAATTGGCCAAATAATCCTTTCTCCATACCTTCCAAAAGTGTTCCAACCTTTGGCTCCTTATCCTCTCCCTGTTGTGTAGGTCTTTAGCATTTACAACATAGGGTTCAATATTAACAGAGGGCTTAGAGGTTATGTTTCTACCTGTCATGAAATGAAATGGTGTATGATATTGATTTAAATCTGGTTCCTCACTCACAAAGGTCAAGGGCCGAGAATTTATACAGGATTCATCTGCTATAAGAATGGTTTCTAATTCAGTTTACTTACATATTTGGTTCCCAAAGTTTTTCCTAAAGCTAACTTGACTGAACCTATAAGCCTCGCAAACCATGCTCCCCATCATGGGGATCTCGGTACATTGAACTTCCACTTCAGTGCTAAATGGCCAAACACCTGTACTTCCGAGGAAGCTGCAACAAAAGTTCTGGCAATGTCCGAATAAAAGACACTAGGAAGACCTCTAAAAGCAACATTTCTTCTTACAGCCTGCATACAATCAACCAATGACATAGATTTTGTGATTTCCAAATGCACTGCTCTAACTATAGCACATGCATCAGTAAAATATACAACCTCTCTTCTGGATAATCAGCACTAAATAATGGACAAGCAAAATATATTCCTGTGACTGCAAAAGGGGGTGCAGGGTTAACCTTCAGATCAGGCATAGGTGCAGCTGGTTTACTACAAGGACGGCTATCATGTCTGCGACAACTTAAACACTCTTTTACTACAGTTTTAGCCATTCTTTTCAAGCCAATGATCCCAAAACTAGTTCTTAATGATTAAAAAATCTTGTTCACATCATCATGCTTTAGGAGTTTATGCCGAAATTGTACTAAGAGCTTAGGAAAAAAATGGCCCTTAGGAAGAAAGACTGGGTGTTTAGAATCAAAACTCAAATTAGAAACCTGCAGTCTACCATTGATTCTTACAATACCATCATCATCAATAAATGCATCTAATTTACTTAATTTGGAATGTTTAGGGACCGAAGCTTTACTTGATAAAGCTTTGATTTTATCTGTGAATACCTCTATTTGGACTACATATATTATCTTTGTCTTGGCGAGATCTAGATCTTCAGTAGTAGAATCACTGATCTTCAAAGTATATCCCAATTTCTTACTCCTTCAGTTATATATAAATCTCAAAATGTTTCCAACAATTCTTACTGACCTGTCAAAATTATTGTACTTTTCATGATCAAACATAGGAGTTGCAGTCTGGACAGTTAAACAAACGATGTTATCTTCAAATTCATTATCCACAGTCTCACTAATAGCACTAGAGTTATTACTATCCTTAATACTAAATGTGGGTTCTGACAAGTTACTAGGACCACCAAACCAGAAGTCATTACCAATAAGGTTCTCCGCTAGTAACCCTGGGGTCATCAAGTCAGCTGGATTATCTGATCCACTAGTGACTGGGAGGTGTTAGCTGCCGAATCTCTGTAACTCTATTCCAAACATGCAAATCCCACATCCTAGAGTCAATCTTTATTCACCCCAAGGTTAAAGTGGAATCTGTCCAACATGCAATCTCAGTTTTGATCTTCATACCCAGAGCATTCTTGACAATTATCACTAATCTAGCACAAAGTAATGCTCCCATCAGTTCTAATATAGGCAGGGTCAGTTTCTTACTTGGTGTTATTATAGTTCTGGACATGACCAGTGACGTTTGACACGTGTGGCCAAAACAAACCTTCAGGTACACACAAGCACCAAACCCCGTTTTGGAGGCATCTCCATATCCATGTATCTCCATGTATTCAATACTCTTCCAAGGTACATTGGTAAAATAAGATCTATCTATATTTAGTGAACTTAAGTACCTGGTACTTTTCATCCATTTCTTAAAATAAACTTCAATATAACATGGCAACTCAGCATCCCAAGACACACCCAATTTCCAAATATCCTGGGATAATATCTTGGCATACATGATAAATGGACTAATAAATCCACAAGGGACAAAAAATTTAGCCATTAGGCTTAATACTGTTCTTTTAGTATATGCTAACTCAAAACTAGAGTCCAGGGCTAGACCACACCTAATACACTATTAGTTTCATCATCTCTTATAAATTGATCCTTATCATTAAACTTAGATACTATCACTACACTATTGGATACAAGATTCTCAAGGGATATATTTGCTTCAGCCATAATGTTATATGCTGTGAAATATTTGCTCGCTACCTCTGTTATGCTATCAGCTCCTCTGAACCAGTTGTCCACATACAGATCTCTTTGTAGATCCTTAGTTACTTCATACTCAGAGTACTTACTTAAATGGTATTTAACAGTAGCATTAAGTAAAAAAGGCCTTGAAGTATTACAAAAGACAACTCTATTAAATCTCATGTGTCTTACTTCATTTTTACTTTGTATCAAAAACCTATGAACATCTATATCCTGTCTATCTACACTTATTTGCAAAAAAAAAAAAAGCCTTAACAATATCAGCAGTACCCATGTAGGGCCAGAGTCTAAATCTAATTAGTATCTCCACCAGATCTGAGTTGAGAGATGGACCCATTAATAAACAATCATTAAGAGAAATTCCATTTGGTCCCTTGGCAGAGGCATAAAAAACTGGTCATATCTTTATAGAACTACTCTATAACCTAACAAAAGGTCTGTGGGGCATGTAGTGATTGGGTCCATGATGCTCATTTTCCTCTAATGGCATCTCCTCAATTATCCCCAAAGACTCACATTCATCAAAAACTTTCATATACTCAGCCTTTAAGTCTTCATCCTTATCTAATTTAACTAAGAGCTTATGTAATCTCATCATGGCATTTTCATTACTCATCAATATATATTTCAAAGTGTCATCTTTCCAAGGTAACTAAACTTCTTACCTGTCATTTATAAAATTTATCTTATCACAAAACACTTGAACTACTGCATATCTGATATCTTCCTTACATTCTTTGCTAGTACTAATGCCAATAGTCACTAGGTCCCAAATTTTGAAATATCAGCATCAGATACCTTAGAGATACATAAGAGTTGGCATGATTTGAAGGGTTAGAATATTTACTAATATTTCCAGACAAAGTCCAGCCAAACACAGACTTCATGGCAATTGTATTTCCTATCTGAGCATCATCCTTAGGGTTAATGAGTCTCCAGTAGTAGTCCAGACCAATGAGAATATCTAAGTCTATAGGAGAAGTATGATCAAATCATCTGCTAATTTCATATGACTAAAAGCATCTAAAATGTGGGCTGGAACTACTTGTCTTACTTGGGGTTCAGATATTTTCGGAATTCCTGCAGCTACAATGGAAATAATATCACCATTTTCAACTAAAACCTATAACTTGTATACATTACTTTGTACATCTCTGTCAGAACTATGACCGCCAAAACTTCTTTAAGGGACTTCTGTGCTAGTAACCCAATCTGGCTTACACTTTCCAACAAACTTGTTGCTAACATATGTACGATCACAACCACCATCAAACAACACTTTGGCAGTGACAATATTCCCCTCTCTATTCACAACCTTTACATTAGCTGTTTGTAATATAGTCTTATTTCTACAGTGGCTTGACAACATAGCAAGTGCTTGTGGATCCTTCTGATTATTTTCCTCTACATTTACTTTGGGGACTTTATTTAGCTTAAAGCCGCACATTATCACAATATGATCACCTTGGCACTTAATACAATTAGCCTCACACTTTCTAGATATATGCCCTCTATTTAGGCATCTAAAATATACACACCTAATTCCTTTATCTTGTCAAACCTCTACTGCCCATCCAGGGCCTAGAACTTTTAACAATTTTCAGACCTATGGTTTCTCTTATTATAAAATACACAACTCGAGCCTTCTGTTGGGGAGACTGCATGAACAATCCTTCCTTACTTCCTTTACTAGGCCTAAAGCATTTCTTTCATTCCCCATTGTTAACACTAACATTATTTCCTTTATAAACTTCACTTCTCTCTAAAACTTTAATTTCTTTTTGTAACTAATTTAGTAACCAATCAATATCACTTTTATGTCTACAGTTTCTTGACCACTCTGTCCGTAACTCTGCTGGCAGCCTAGAGACAATCATAGGAGTTAACAGAACTTCATATTGCTTTCCGGTAATTCCCAGGGCTTCTAAGCAGGCACTTGAAGAGAGAGAAGAGTTTGGACATGAGCATGGATGAAACAAACAGACTTGCCAAATCCATGTTTTAGCAGGTCAATAACTGTTTTATAGCTGGCGCTTGCATATGGCACCCCTTCTACCACTTCCTTAGCAGTGCCATCTAATAGGGAAAATAAATTGGTTAACTTGCTAATGATAGGCAGCTCCGAATTATGCATATGCGATGAATATTGCTCAAAGAAGCATTGCCACTGTGTGATGTCACCATCGAATATGGGCAATTCTAGTTTCGGAAGTTTTACATGTAAAGATGTTGTAGTATTTGCAGATTCTGTAGAAACCTTATCTCCATCACCTGCAATCAATTCCTCAAGTTTATCAGCACATAACAACCTCTTGTGCTGGACCTTCTGACTAAATGTATCTGCTTGGTCCAGATAATTCTAATTCCTCAGGGTCTATTGCTAATTCTATCTCTGACTGCACTTTTTCTAAATTAGCAAATATCTTATCAAATTCCTTCAAACCATCTACTAACTCACTTGTAGTTGATGTAAGACTTCTAGCTAGGAGGCTATCTATTTTAGAACATGCCCTAGTCACCCTAGTCACCCAACATGTAATGGAACCAACGAGGGCCAGGGGTGGGGATGAGCCATCACTACTTGATCTAGTATTCACAGATAATGTGTTGGATATTGAAAAAATTGAGTATGAACCACCAATTGGAAAGAGTGACCACTGTGTGTTGTTGATAGAATATGTCATTGAAGATATTCTGCCTGAGAGTAGAGGCACTGGGGACATGAGGAGGAACTATCCAAAAGGAGATTACATCAAAATGAATGAGCTTTTTGCAGTTATTGACTGGAGAACCTTATTTCACAACAAATCTGTACAAGAAATGTATGACTTCTTTTGTGAGAAATATGGGAAGATAGTAGATTGCTGCATACCTGTCACCAAAGTAGGTGTAATTCATGCCAGAGAGAAATGGTTCGATAATGGGTGTAAAAGAGCTAAGGAGTGGAGAGACAAATGCTGGAAAAGGTATAGGAGGAGAAAAAAACATAAATGCCTGGCAAACCTACAAAAGAGCAAGAAATGACTACCTAAGTAAAAGGAGAGAGGCAGAGAGAGACTATGAGAGGGACATCACCAGGAAGGCTAAAGAAAATCCCAAGCTTTTCCACAGCTTTATCAGAGGAAAACTGAAGGTAAAAGCACAGGTTTTAAGGCTCAAGAGATCTAATGGAAGCATCACTGAGACGGATGAAGAGATCTGCAAAGAATTGAACAAGGAGTTTCAGTCAGCATTTACAGTAGAAAATACCCCCACCCCCTCAGATTACAGAGATAGAAGCTCAAGGGCCAGTATTAGAGAACATCAACCTTACAGCCACAGAGGTATGCAAAGCACTGATGGATTTAGATGTTCATAAAGCTACATGTCCTGATGACATATCCCCTCATGTGCTTAAAAAATGCGCAAACTCAATATCAGTGGCACTAAGTATCATATTTAAAAAGTCACTGGAGTCAGGGGAGATTCCAAGATGTTGGAAACAAACAAATGTGATACCTATCTTCAAGAAGGGAAGGAGGGATACAGCTCTGAACTATAGACCAGTTTCCTTGACCAGCATAGATTGCAAAGTTATGGAGAAACTACTAAGGGAACATATCTCTCTTCACTTGGAATCTTTCAACTTTTTGTCAGTGAGACAACATGGCTTCAGAGAAGGTAGATGAACAGTAACAAACCTATTAGAATTTTATGATGAGGTAAGCCGAATCTAACAGGAAAGAGAGGGCTGGGCAGATTGCATATTCCTAGACTTCCAGAAAGCGTTTGACACTGCTCCACATGGGAGACTTATTAGGAAGCTGCAAGCAATGGCTAGAATAGGTGGAAATGTTATTGAATGGATAAAAACCTACTTAGAAGGAAGGGAACAGAGGGTTAGAGTAAGACACTCAGTGTCTGAATGGAGAAGAGTTAGTAGTGGAGTGCCACAGGGTTCAGTTTTAGGGCCACTTTTGTTCCTTGTATATGTAAATGACCTACCAGAGTCTGTAAATTCATTCATGAATATGTTTGCAGATGATGCAAAGATTGTGAAGAAAGTAAAAAACGAGAACAATGGTAAAGAACTTCAGCAGGATCTAAATAATCTGCATGAGTGGTCAGAAAAGTGGCTAATGAAATTCAATACTTCAAAATGTAAGGTAATGAGAATGGGTACAAGTGCAAGAAGGCCCAAGCTTGACTACTCAGTGGCAGGAGTACAACTTCAAGAGACAGAAAATGAGAGAGATCTAGCAGTAAACATACTGGCAGTTTTTCTCCAGAAATACATATAAATGGCATAGTAAGGGCAGCTTATGCATTCTTATCAAATGTAAGGGTAGCCTTCAGGCACATGGACAAGGAAATGTTCAGAAATATTTATGTAACCTATGTGAGGCCAAAACTTATGCAGCCCCCTTTTGGAATCCACACTTGAAAAAGCACATAGCTAAGCTTGAAAAACTTCAAAGACTTGCCACGAAACTGGTGCCAGAAATACGCAATCTCAGTTATGATGAGAGGCTGAGGGAATTAGACTTACCATCACTCGGAGCTAGAAGATTGAGGGGGGATATGGTGACAGTCTTTAAATTCCTTCATGGTTATGATAGAGTGGATAGGGATCGATATTTTGATATGGCTGGCTCTAGAACTAGAGGTCATAGTTTGAAGCTTCGTAAGAAAACTTCTTTGCAGGATGTAAGGAAATACGTTTTCAGTGTAAGAGTAGTTTATAATTGGAATTGGCTAAGTGAGGAGGTAGTTAATGCTATCTCAATCCATAGTTTTAAGGACAGGTATGATAAGTATCACTAAGTATAAAATGGAACCGATCAGGAGACGGGAAGATACGAGCTTTGGGCTCTTTCCCGTAAACACAAGTAGGTATGTACAATTAGGTAAGTGCTGCCGTGGCCTTTTGAAGCTGCTCCATTGTCTCTATGTTGCTGGAGAAAAAACAGCTTCACACTCACTAATAACATCCTAGGGTTGCTAAATCCCGGGTGTGGGCACCAAAATGTCAAATCTGGGATATTTTGCTAGATTTAATAAATAATTTTAGGCAAAGGAAACAACCGGGTGACTCTAAATCCTTTTCTATATTTTTAATTTCTCTAAAAATACAATCTTCTACAACCTACTAATCATTTCACAAAGTTACAACTATCACTTTCGTGGAGCATACCAAAAATATAAAAGAACATTATATAATTTTTCCTAATAGCATTATCCCTATGAAGGCTTCTAAATTAATTTCCTTCTTGTATTATAATGAAAACATTGCATAGGGAAAATATTGCTGCCACCTGTAAATGAAAAAAGAAAATGAATGCCAGTTAACAGTTTATGTAGTAACTAATGTAAATGTTTAACCATCAAAATAATATTCTAATATTTGACAGTGACAACGGTACTGAATTTACCTGTAATGCATTCAGAACTGTGTGTATAGACAACAAAAGTAAGATGATGGTCATCACATCAGAATGGTACAGCGGAGAGGAACCATAGAACTATTTATTCGATAGTACAGTGTTTATTGCTGGAAGCAAAACTGCCTAAATATATGAGGACTTATGCAGTTAAAATGGCAGTAAATATCCATAACAGATGCTTTAATAATAGGACTGGAGTCACTCCCTTGGCAGTATTGATTGGAAGACGTCCTAATTTAAGAAAATTAACATATTAGGCACAAGATGTTTTGTACATGACAGTGAAGCTGGAAAGGTGGACCCAATGTGTAAAGGAGTGTTGTTGGACATAATTCAGAGTCCTGCATATCTAGTATATTTTCCTTCTACACAGAGTGTCAGAAAAGTAAGCAATGTCAAATTCACCAGTCAAATTCCAAAGAGTGTGGTTCAGACGCAGAAACTTAGTGAATCTCATGTCACTGAAATTCCTGAGCCTGGAAAGATTACATCTAAAGCATGTGATGACCCCAATGAAATTGAGGTATTGAATCATCCCAAAGAAACTGAAAAACGTCAAAGAAGATATCCGTCACGTGAACAAAACAAGCCACACTACTTGAGCTATTGTGTAACAAATGTAAGACATGAAACTTTTATCCCCCACTGCTATTAGACATCTGTTCAAAAAATACCAAGTACCTATAAAGAGACTGTATCATTTCCTGAGCCAAGAAACTGGAAGAGAGCAATGGACGATGAAATGCAGTCATTGAAAGAAAATAGTACCTATGAGCTTACTAAACTTCCTGAAGGCCAAAAAGTAATTGGCAGCAGGTGGGTTTATGCACTTAAACCAATTGCAGATTGTGAAAATACTAAGGCTAGATTTGTAGCTAAAGGATTTACTCAAGAAAAAGATGTGGACTATGAAAAAACTTTTGCCCCAACAGAAAAGATGACAACTCTGAGAACATTCATTCAAGTTGCAGTAAGCCTGAAGCTCAGAGTCCAATAAATGGATATTAAGACTGCAGATTTGAATGCTCCAATTGAGCATGATATTTATATACAGCAACCTAAAGATTATGTAGCTTAGTAAGTCTAAAACTAGTTTGGTAGTTTGTGGTAGTTTACGTATGGCGGAGAGTTGTTGGTGCTGAGTTGGGTGAGAGAGTGGCAGTAAGGGCAATGGAGATCTAGTCGTTGTGCAGAGAGGTTGTGCTTTTGGTGACATTTATGCATTGTATATTGGCCGGTTTGGTATTTTTGTGTTTGGTTCGTGCTGTTTTTCAGTATTATCGCTATTGCTTGTCGCTCATGCTGACTCATCATTGGCGTTATTCCACATAGCACATAATACCAAGGTAAGAGGAATTTAATTCAATTTATTTCACACAAGAAGCTGCTAAGGCTATGACCTGCAGTCATGGCATCTAAAGTCACGTTGGAGATGATTAAACCATTCACCGGTGAAGGAGATGTGGTTTCATGGATGAAGAGAGTTCAGTTGGTGGCTAAGTTGCAGAAGATTTCTGATTTGGCTTCTTTTATTCTACTGTATTGGGAGGGGGATGCTCTTGCTTTGTATTTAGAAATGAGTGATGATGACCAGCGTGATTCAGAAAAAAATAGCAGCTATGTTAAAAGAGGCGTTTACTAACGGAACCTTTGTAGCTTATACCAAGTTGGTTAGAGTCAAATTTATAGGGCAACCTGTTGATGTGTATGCAAATGACATAAGACGTTTGGCTGGGCTAGCTGGGTTCAAGGGGAATGGTTTAGAAAGCATAGTTCGTTTGACTTTTGTCAATGGATTCCCAGATAAACTAAGTATAGCTTTGTGACAAGTCAATGAGGTTTTAACTTAGCCAGTTAGTGAACTGATTAATGCGGCAAGACTTTTGTGCATAACTAGGGCTGATGAAGAGCATGTTGTTGCAGTGGTAAGAGGGTTTGAGTTGCCAAAAAGGGAAGTAGCAGTAAGGGAATTAGGGGGAGATGCTTTAGGTGTGGTGGTACTCATTTAATCAAATATTGTGAGGAAAAAATTAGGTATTTCAAATATAACAAAGTATTACATATTGCCAACCAGTGTGATCAAAAAGACTCAAGAATATACCCAAGGGCAGGGAATCAAATAGAGGGGGACTGCTGCACCAGCAGTAACCCCCTTGTAAATGACAAGGCGCAGTCACTACCTGTTATTGATGTGCAGGTGAATAATTGTTCAGCTAGGGGACTTGTAGATTCTGGTTGTACTAAAACAATCGTTCATTCTAAGTTGGTATCTAGTTGTACAGGAGAAACTTTTTTAAGTGCTATTGATGGAAGGCAGGTCAAGTGTTAAGGTTCTACTGAGTTGCATTTGGTGATTGGCAATAGACAAGTGTCTGCTTCATGCAGTGGTAACTGATAAGTTGATTGACGGAGTTGATATTGTTGTGGGATTGGATTTTATTAATCAGTTTGGTGGTGTTGCAATCAAGGAGGGTGTTGCACGGTGTCTTCCACCTGATTATTCTTTGGTAGCAACTGGCAATATTAATTGTGCTGAAAAGAACTCATGTGAGATCGATGACGAAGACTTTCAAGCTGTTTTTGATGGTAAAAATTGGACAGTGGAATAGTTCTGGAAAAATAATCAGCCAGTAAATATTGCAAATAAGGTTAGCTGCTATACCACGAACCTGACAGGAAAGAAAAAAGAAGAGTATGACAAAGAAGTCAACAGGTGGATGCAAGAGGGAATATTAGTCCCCTGGGACAAAGATATAACTGATGGAATTATTCCTATGATGGCAGAGGAGCAACCAACAGAAAAAAAAAGTGAGGCCAGTACTAGATTTTCGAGAGTTAAATACTCATGTGAAGTGCCATACTGGTGATGATGTCATAGATGTATGTGATGAAAAGTTAAGGCAGTGGAGATAGATGGGTAAAACAGTATCTGCTGTTGACCTTAAATCTGCATATCTACAAATTAAAGTAAGTAAAAATTGTGGCCATATCAGTTGGTAAAGTATGAAGGTAAGACCTATTGTTTAACACGACTGGGTTTTTGGCTGAACTGAGCATTGCGCATAATGTCAAAAATCCTAAAGTTTGTTCTAAAGAAAAAAGATGAGACTGAAAAATACACGAGCTCCTACATTAATGACATTCTTGTCAATGAATCTGAGCTGTCTGCTAATGAGCTCATTAGGCATCTGAATGATGATGTCACCCAAACCCCCTGAATCACTGGAGAATGGAGCAGCTATAGGACTTAAGTTGTTTTGTGTTAATGGTGAATTGGTGTTCCAACAAGGGAACAAAGTTCCAGAGGTTTCAGATAATATGACGAGAAGTCTGTTCTCTGTATGTGGGAAGTTAGTGTGTCATTATCCCGTTGGAGCTGATTAAGGGTTACCTGTAGTTTCATTAAGAAGAGTGCTGAGAGGTCAAGTTGGGACAATCCAGTTGGCAGTACTGCAGTTGCTATGATCAAAGAGGTGATTGAGAAAGTTAAATTAGATGATCCAGTTAAAGGTGGTTGGCATGTTTCTAAAGCTGAACATGGTACAATATGGTGTGATGCTAGCAGTTTAGCTATTGGTGTGCTTTTAGAAATTGATGATCAGGTCGTTGAAGATGCTGCTTGGTTCCAAAAGAGGGATGATTATAGTCACATAAACGTGGCTGAACTTGAGGCGGTATTGAAAGGCATTAATCTAGCATTGAAATGGGGATTGAAGAAAATAGAGTCGAGAACTGATTCGGTAACAGTGCATGGTTGGGTGAATAATGTTATTATAGACGAAAAGAGGGTGTGCACTAAGGGAGCTTCTGAGATGGTGGTAAAATGCCGTTTGGAATCTTGAGGGATCTGATAAACGAATTTGGGCTAGTTATGAAGGTGGCCCTCGTTTCATCATTAAAAAATAAGGCTGATGGTGCTGAAACATTTTGGGAAAAGCTAGTTGAAGGCAAAGATTCCTGATAGTGAGGAGGAGGTTTGTTGAGATGGTGCAAATGTTGATTTGAGGTAAATCCGCATCATTCATAATATGGGTGTGGATAGGATGTTGTATTAGGCCCATAAAGTGGATCCTACCATTGCCAAAGAAGCAGCAAGATAGGTGATGTGGAGCTGTCAACAGTGTCAATCCATTGATCTAGCCCCAGCCACCTATCATGCAGGAGAGATTGGTTTTATAGAAAATTGGAAATGTTTAGCAATTGGTGTCACTCATTATAGACAGGTGCCTTATTTATCAGTCATGGTTTGTGGTCCTAGTCGTTTTTCAGTCCGGAAGGAACTCAAAAATGAAAATGAAGAGAAGTTTCGTAATTGTTGGAAGAAATTTTCCATAAGAGAGGCCTGGTTGATGAGATTCTAATGGATAACAGTACAGCATTTTGTTCATCATTACTAAGGCAAGTGCTGGAGAGATGGAATACTGTAGGATTGTTTAGAGCTGCATACCAGCCTGGGAATAATGGTATAGTGGGGAGACATCACCATATGGTGAAAGCTATTGCTGAAAGGGGGCAACTATCACCAATAGAAGCAGTGTTCTGGTACAATATGACTCCTAGGTCAGGTCAGGATGAAAAGTCGGTGCCACAGCATCTTATACTTAAATATGAATGGAGGCATCCAATGATTAGGCCAGAGATTGATAAAGACGAATCTTCCTTGGTTAGAATAGGTGAGGAAGTCTGGGTGAAACCACCAAATACACAATATACAACTAAATGTAAGAAAGGCTACATTACTGGTATCTCATTCAAAAACAATGTGTCTGTAGAGACATGCCACTTCACATACTCTATGTTAGGAAAGTAAGTATTCCTGTCTTTGTCTGAAGAATCAGATGAGGAGGACAGGGTTAAGATACCAAATGAAGACCGGCAGCAAAGTGGAGGAGATAGCACATCTGATGATGTGCATATTTTAACAGATATACATCCCAGGCGAACAAAACTGCGACCTGTCTGGTTGGATGACTATATGCCTGAGTGAGATAATTCTGTTGTAAATTTTCATACGTTGATTTTCCTTTTTCTTCTTTTATTTAGGATCAATCATAGATTGTCTTGGCTTGTGGATTTTCAGTTGTTTTTAACAATTTTGTTCGTACTTCTATAAGAAATCCTGCAGAGTATTGTGAGTAAAAAAACTTATATTTGTTGTATGACGAGACTGTCCAAAATATTAAATGAAAAAATTGAGAACATTTTCGTGAGGGGAAAGAGAAGAAGCTGCCCTGTTCTGCCTTGAAGGAAACTTAGAAGAGTTGCCAGAGGTGAAGCCATCACATCACATTACCTAATTTTTTGTGTAAATTGGGGAGAGCTATTAAGCCGTTCACCTGATCCTGTGGTTCCATATATTGTTAAAATCAGTATCCTTCCCATTTATATTAATTTGATAGCTAGTTTTGATACACGAAATAATTGAATAATTAAACAAATACCAAAAATACACCTGTCAACAGTACTTAGTTTAGTTGCCAAGTAGTACAGCTGTCTTATTTTCTTCATATTTTTTCCTTTCTTTTAGCTTTCTCTTTTACTATTTTTTATTTTGTATATATATTGAGTTAAATGTAAAGTCTGATCCTGTGATAACATATCTTTGTTAGCAAGTGAGTTTATCAGTTAAGAAGAATACATGGCAGAAACAAGTGGGTGCCTCCTCAGACACAAATCCGAATTTTCTTTCAGGTTTGACTTTGTTTTTATTGCATTTTTTTTTATCCTCAAATTACCATAGTCAAATTTTTAAGTTAAGATGTGTGTTACCAGAAAAGAGATAAACTAAGTCACTAAATAGCACTTATATGGAGATATGAAAATTCTGTGTGAAGCTTAAATAAAAGTTTTTCTCTCTTTTTTTCTCTTTCTCTTCTTTCTATATTCTGTGAGAGGGAGAACATAAAAATGAGGCCATCTCTGTCCCAAACCTCTCCCACCCATAGGTCGGGAGGAGGGGTAGCTATTAGGAGACTAAAAACAGAAAATCAAGGATTTAGAGGCACTGGTTATAAGCCTTGATGATAAAATTCGGAATATGGATAGAGAAATGAAAGAGAATGAAACACTCAGAGAGGAAATAAGAGTTTTGGAGGAAGCAAATAAAGCACAAGGGCAGGAGAGAAAAGAACTAGAAAAAAGAATAAAGAAGCTGGAAGGGAAAAGAGTGCACTAGAAACTAGAATTTCTAAACAAGAAGATAATAACAAACAGTTAAATGACAACCTAAATAAATTAGATGTTAGTTCACTGCTCTCTTCTGAGAGAGACGAGATTGCAGCTTGGAATGTCAGATTAAGGAAAACATTGAACAGTTTAGAAAAGAGTTCCAGGAGCTGAATATGGAAAATGATGCCATGAAAACTTCCTTTGCTGATGCACTAAAGGGGAATGTGGCAGTAAAAGAGGATGTAAAGGTGGTGGCACTGGAAAACATACAAACAGTTGACTATAAAGAGACAGTAATCGAAAAAATGAAAGACGTTGTGATGGAAAGGGCAAACCCACTCATCAAACAGGCACTTCATAAAGAGAAGACAGTGGTAATCTCAGGCATAAGCGAATCCCAGGAGCCAACATGGCAGGGGAGACTTGAAGAAAATAAAGCTAACGTTGTAGACCTGATAAGAAAGCTTGGAGTAGTTTGTGGTCCTGAGGATATTGTAAACATTCACCAACTAGGCAAATATTCGAGGAAGGAAAGCCGAGACCAACAAGAGTAACCTTTGAGAGAGGGGAAACATGTAGGGAAATATTGTTGAGAAAAAAAAGTCTAATAGACCTTCAGGATTCAAAGAAGTGTTCATTAGACGATACAGAACACATGAAGAGATGGGAAAGATAAAAAACTTGTTGGAAGAGGCAAGAGGGTTAAATTAGGAAAGAAATGAAGAAGAGAAGAAAAATTTTCGTTTCAGAGTTCTTCCAGACAAAGGGGGAATAAAGAAGATAATGACAGAAGATCAGGGGATGGGACCTCATTAAGATTGTTATACACAAATGCTGATGGATTAGCTGGTAAGGCAGTAGAATTAAAAGATAGGATTCACATCAGTAAGGCAGATATAGTAGCAATACAGAGACTAAGTTGAGTGAGGACATAAACAGTGTCACAGTTTTTCCTAAGGGTTTCAGAATATTAAGGGTTGAAAGATCTAAGAGGACTGGTGGAGGGATAGCACTGCTCATAAGTGAAAGGATTCAAGTTGAAGAAATAAACTTGGCTATAGAAAGTGAGTTCAAGGAATTTCTTGTTGCTCGCATAATTACTGAGTCAGAGACATTAAAAATATCTGTTGTATATAACCCACCAAGGAACCAGAATAGGCTAGAAGTTTATGAGGAAAGTCATATAGGTACTACAAGCTAATCCATCAGCATTTGTGTGATTACCTACAATTAGGTAATCACACAAATGCTGATGGATTAGCTGGTAAGGCAGTAGAATTAAAAGATAGGATTCACATCAGTAAGGCAGATATAGTAGCAATTACAGAGACTAAGTTGAGTGAGGACATAAACAGTGTCACAGTTTTTCCTAAGGGCTTCGGAATATTAAGGG